>CM052087.1:11386048-11396280 GCA_028453745.1 Agapostemon virescens
GAAGTTGTTTGTGGCTCATAGAGCGAAGATGTTGTATGAACAGCATCTATGAAGGACATATAACGAGCAACATAAGCAACGACACTTATTATGTAGGTTATTTTCAAATCATGTAATTCGTTCGTTCATTTAGCACGAGGTCAGCAACGAAACAAAATATCATTCTAGCCTAATTCGTTAGCGAATCGATAGCAGCGAGTCTCATTGTGGCACGGTTATTATTGTTGAGAGAGCCGCCCTTCCCCCCTCCGGCGGTTATGGTTGTAACAGGGTTTAGAGGAACGAGGCGGCCCGGCATTGTACGCGCGATAGAGATCGGCGAGCGCGTTCTAGCTGGGCCTCTTACAAAATTAACAATTGAGGTCTCGTACGTTCTTGCAACCTGGAAGAGAGCGAGGTCACTCCTCGACTGCGAGATCGAGTCGAGACCGTAATCTCCGGGATCGTTCTGCAGGAAACCCGAGACCGGCGCGGTGTTTGAATCGTGGGCAGGATAATGAGGTCACGCGTACAAGAACGCTTCTCGATCTATCGCGATTTTTTTTTTAAGTGCGCCATCGTCCAATTCCGCCCACGGCGCGGACAGATGGATACATTTTTAATGAACCCGGATTGAACATCTCGATGCGCTCTCAATAGGGTGCACCCTCGTCATCGACGAACCGAGATACCAAGGACTCTGAACTATCTCGATCGGTTATGCTTCCAGCCAAATTGCTGGACGTCTTCGTACTTGAACTGTGCACGGTGAACTTATTGTGTACATCTTCAGTTTGTTCGTTTATAATAATCGCAATAGAACCTCTTTTTATTTTCTTGTGTAAGCTCCATTCTAATTTTCATATATCATTTTTCTATTAATCTGGCGAATTTCTTTTTTATATTATCAATTCGCTCTTCCATATTGATCGCAATAGAACCTCTTTTTATTTTCTTGTTGAAACTTCATTTTAAGTTTCGTATATCATTTTTCTAATAATCTGGCGAATTTCTTTTTTAATTTATCAATTCGCTCCTCCATATTGATCGCAATAGAACCTCTTCTTATTTTCTTGTAGAAGCTCCATTTTAAATTTCGCATATCATTTCTCCAATAATCTGACGAATTTCGTTTTAAAATTATTAATTCGCTCTTCCATATTGATCGCAATAAAACCTCTTCTTATTTTCTTCTGGAAGCTCCATTTTAAGTTTCGCATATCATTTTCCCTAATAATCTGGCGAATTTATTTTTAAAATTATGAATTACTTCATCCACAATGTTTGCAATGAAACCTCGCGTTGTTGTCTTGCAAGAGCTCTATTTAAACATTCTTATATTATATTTCGAATAAACTGGTGAATTTCTTTTTCAAATTATCACTTCGTTCGCCCACAATGATGATGAGCAACGGAAGAAATCCTTACTTTGTCAAAGAAGTTTTATGTAAATTTCTTATATATTTTTTAACGTTGACACTAACGATAAGCTCGTTTCTAAATTCGACAGTGTAATTGTCGTAAAAATGTTCATCACAAAAATCATTACGAGTCAGCAACTCGATTAGCCAGCAACCATTACTACTCTCTTCAACGAATGAAACAAACGAAACTCGTCCGGAGCCCACAAAATTCGCTCGGCCTTCGACGAGATGATCGATAAATCTTATTGAAGAACACCAGGATCCATCAAGATCTCAAAAATCAAAGTTCACGGGGCTCGCACGATTTTCATTCAGCAAGAAACGCCGGTTCGTTGCACGCTGCCGCATAATTGAAGGTGAACGGCTGTGCGTGATTCCTAAGTTATTGCACAGCAATAAATCATCCGAATCAAAGATGGCGCTCGAAAGAAGCCGTTCGCGCGGAAATCCCGAACGAACGAAAATTTCAAAGTTTCCCCGCTGAATTTTCCGTTGTCTTTTACACAGATTTCTATTGACTTGGAGGAGGTTGCGTCATATGGAATTCGCGTTTTTAAAATGCACGGAAACCGGACTCGTTCCATCTGACTCGCATTAACCGCAAGAATGGCCCGTTCTCCGCGGTTAATGAAGAGATTTCAGTAATCCGCGTAATTGTGCCGCATACATGGCGAACCTAAGTGGATATCTGCCTCTTCTGGCTCTCTCTCTCTCTCTCTTTCGCTCTCTGTGTCTCTCTTGCTCAAGGAACGATTTATATTTAGAAGTCGCAAAACGTTTGCTTGCAAAGTCCAGCCTTTAGTGTCCCGGATAGCGGCGCAAGGCTCGCGATTAAACGCGTGGCCAGCATTTCAATTAATCGTTTGCGTGGGGATGCTCCTTAAAAGTAGGATTTCAATGTCCCCTTTCGGGGCCTTTCGCAGAAACATCGATCGCTATCTGCGAAACTTCTCGGATTTTCTTTCCACATTATGGCCTCCTTGCCGCGTGGCCTTTGCGAAAGGTTTTTTTTTATTGTCGGAGGCTTGCTTGAAATACGCGAACACGCGTTCTCGGGACAGCAGACGTGGTCAGAGTTGGGTAAAATACTGGCGAAAACAATAGTTGAATTGCTGTTTGATATAGTTGTATTATTTCCTCCTCAGGAGTCACTCCACAAATGAAACTCACACAGTATTTTAAAAATCCTTCAGATAAAGTATTATTTCAAAACCTTTCTTTAGCAATGTTTCTTAACACGTTAAGCGTCACGCCGAATTTCTGTACCGTTTCGTTCAAGCCACGGTTAGCCGTCAGGCGGGCCGCTCGTCGATAGGCGAATCAGAGTATAAACAGTCGGGTAACGTAACGCGTGCCGCGATAGTAGAACGAAAAATCTGTCGCCGGTTCGTAGGGATCGACGAAGCCTGCTTAACGTGTTAAGCAGAGCCCTTAAAATCTAGGCTAGTATATCAGGGGACTTCAGGAAGCTACCTATTATCAACCCCATTTTTCGCATTTTCGCCATTGATCGCTCCGAGATTTCAAAGTCGCGCCACGGCTACAATTCGATTCCGATCGACTTAAAAATTGGTATATACTCTGATCGCGCGTCTAGAAACATGTAGCCAAAATTACAAAAGAATCGGAGACCTAAAGATTTTTCGCGATTTTAAGAAGGGGTATACCTTCAATATTTAGCGATTTCGTGGCAATATTTGGCAAAACTTTGAAGTGGTGCCCCGGCCAAACTATTAGAGCTATCGACATGAATCAAACGCGAAAATCTTCCTCAAACCTTCCTCTTTAAGAAGAGCTCGTCAAAATCTAGGCTAGCATATCAGGGGACTTCAGGAAGCTACCTTTTATAAACCCCATTTTTCCCATTTTCGATCCCTAGGGACCGGCGTGGCGCTTAACGTGTTAAGAAAATGTTTTATTAACAACATTGCAGGTGTAGTTTCAAAGAAAAAATTTTATTACTGAAAGTGCACGAACGATTTCAAATAAAATATATTTTATAATCGAGAGGGCAGGTATGATTTCAAAAAAGCTATTTTATTACCGAAAGTACAGATATCATTTCAAAGAAACTATTTTATTATCGAGAGTGCAGGTATGATTTGAAAAATATTTTGTTACTCAAAATACCACGAACGATTTCAAATGAAATGTATTTTATTATTGAAAGTGCGCGTATGGTTGCAAAGGAAATATATTTCATTATCAAAAGTGCAGGTACCATTTCGAACGAAGTTCGTTTTTATTGGAATTGCATGTATCGTTTAAAATAAAACAGTCTATTTATTGTTGACAATCAGAAATAGTGTTTTGAGCCAGCTCTGTACACGATAGTAACTGTTAATGTTACTTTTTAAAGTCGATTATAAAAAAAAAATTATAAAATGATAAAAATAAACAAAAATGTTTGACGATTTTTATATTTTTTGTTTCAGCTGCGACTACCTCCAAACCAGAGACCGACAAGATTTTGTTGACGTAGTTAGAGCAAATAAAAAGGTACAGCAAACTTCTATGATTTTACTAATGTACATGATTAAATTATAGACGTTGAATTTTACATTTGGCACTTCAGATGCCAGGAAACATAAACGGACAGCTAAATGCAGCACAAAATCGATATAAGAAATAACTTTAGAGACTGTCGCACAATTCGCTGCAATAGAAATAGGCTTTTAACGAAGATTGACAATGCAATTAAATGTGTAAGGCAGTCGACGATAATAGACAACATAGCAGCCATAAGAAAAATGAAAGAAATTATTTTAAAACTTTGCAATTGGACAAGCTACAAGAAAAATGCTAGGATCGAATATTATTCTTCGCAGAAGAATCATAAAAATAGGTGACGCTGCATTAGAAAATAATGAACATAATTAAAGTAATTATCCCGATACTATATGGCTAGGACAATAGAAAGCAGCTCGAGTCCTGTGAACTTTCAGAGTAACTTTTCAATCGATCTGATGCTCCTACATGACGAGCCACATAGATAATGCTGCTATGAGAAAATAATCAAAGTAATCGCGTTGAAGTTTCACAGCAATCAATATTTTATAAAACAGTCTTTCTTACCTGAACAAATTCAAAAATAAAAAATCTGGGGTCAATCGAATTGACCTGACAAATTTACTGTTAAGAAACGAAGTATATCAAAACGTTCTCTGGACATTTCAAAGTTGAATATTAATTATTTTCATAAATAATGAGAAAATAATAACTACGTTGAAGTTCTACGGAAATTGATTCTGCTGACAAGGATGGCCACAGGAAGTCGTCGATTTTAATTAAACCCTTTCTTGGCAAATCTAAAATGAATATAAGTAGTTTCATTTTCTATGAAAGAATCTTTCTTATCTAAACAAATTCAAAAATAAAAAATCTGGGGTCAGTCAAATTGACCCGACAAATTTACTGTTAAGAAACGAAGTAGATTAAAAGATTCTGTGGACACTTCAAAGTTGAATATTAATTATCTTCATAAATAACGAATATTGTCAAAGAACGTGCGTCCACAAATTGTTGCTCCGGCGTCGCCAGAAGAAGTTTAATTAAAACGGACGACCCCACAGCTGCTGTCTCTTCTAGCTAGTCGACCCGCAAAAAATGATGCTGCCGTTACAAAATAATGACAATAATGATTTCGTCGTTGCGGCGGCATGACAATAGGAAATAATCAGAGTCTCGCTCGCAGGAGAGAGAGGTTCCTGTTCGCTTTAAGCAACAAAATCGTCGAACAATGGGGGAATTTGTGTATCTTCCGATCGGTGGCTCTATAATACAGGAATTATCGTTTCGCGGGGATCGTCAGCGTTTGCATAATTAAATGTTCGCTGGATTACGCGCGTATCGGGGGAAATGATGCATCAAAAGTGCCTTAACGAGATTATCTGCTGCAAGTAGTACTTGTGTACGCGCCCCGGGAAATTGGATGGAAGTTCGGCTTAATTAGTTTTCCTTTTGCCATCCGTTTACATAACTCTCTGTGCCGAAACAGAGAGAGAGACAAAGAGAAAGAAAGAGAGATTGTCGTTTGACGTCTTTCGCGATCTCCGTCAGAGTGGATCGCGACTTCTTACAAGATTCCGTCGCGTCGGCATTGATTGCATCATCAAATTCAATTATTATATTGCATTAGGTGTCTTAGAGCCTCCTCCGTTTATGCAGAAATAACGATCTTTCTCGGTGCTGGTGAAACACTGCCGTAAGTCCAGTTTGTCCACCGCGCCGCGTGGATTTTATGCGAAACGATGCATTAGCGACGACCTTAATCCCCGTCGGCCGAGAAATACAGGGTGTCCCGAAAACGTGCGACTTCTGAAAGAAAATAATTTCTGAATTAGTGGGACACATTTGGGAAAACTTCTTCCGTTCGAAATTCGCGATTCCACACTTGGTTTTCCAGTTATCGGAGAAAAACACGGACAAATGGGAGCGCGGTCCGGTTGAGAAATACAAGATGTCCCGAAAACGTTCACTTCTGACTAGGGCGATTGCTTAAATCATTTAGAGAAACTTTTACCCTTGAAAATTCTCGATTCGACGCATCCTTTTCGAGTTATTGGCGAAAAACATGGACCAATAGGAGCGCGGCTCCAGCAATGGCGCCGCCTCTTCCGGCGGATCTGCCGCCATCTTTGATTGACCAGTGCTTTTCGTGGATAACTCGAAAACGAAGCCGCGTAGAATATGTTCGAGCAGAAAGAAATTTGTATGAGTTTATGGACGAGTAACTTTGGGAATGTCTTCCTGTTTCAGAGAATATTTTTTGGGACACCCTATATATTGCTAAATATTGTCCAATTTGATTCGATGATTTTTTAAACACGTTATATTATGCTAGAAACCATTGGAATGATAAAAATGTCTGCTTCAGTGAAGAAATTTGTTAGAAACTTTCCAATGAAAATATTTTTATGATTTTGGTAATTGTTTAAAAAATTAGGGACCAGTGATTGTTTATTGGATCGGTGGTTGGAGCGTTAAGTAATGAAGATGGAGGTACGGAATCTTCATCGGAATCTCTTCGACACCGTTTAGGCGCGTTCTGTGTATCGCCGATGGCAGGACAGAAAAACCGACGCTCTTTATAGTCGACGATCAGATAATTGTTCGAAGGATCGATCCATCGATTAAGTGATTAAATTCGTATCTTCAATCTCGGTTTATTACCGATGCCGTGACGAGACATGTTCGATAAAGGACACCACGGGACGAACCGTACGCCGACCATTCACGCGATAGCAATTAACATTGCTGACTTCTCTGAACTTGACAGTTTTCGATCCGACGATAAGGATTCAGGTCCCTTAATGGTGCAACCGTTTTTCACACGATTTTTACGTGGAATCAGAACCCCCCGAATCAAAATCGAACGATTTTCCGAGTAGGATTTCGGATTTTGTTGAAATTTAAATATGTTGTGATACTTAATAATCTATTAACAAATTTTAAAGGATCTTTCGACATTTTAAAAAATATTTAATATTATAAAATTGTAAAAGGAAAGAGTCAACCTTTTTGTGTTAAATTATAAGAGCTGAAATAACACAATCTTGTGAAAATTTTGTTTACACAGTTTTTCGATTTTGTGGATTTATTTTGCGACGATTGGTTATCCGGTCAAGGTGCTAATAATAATTGGTTCAGCTGATAAAATTGATCAGGAGAGTCCACGTTTAGACGTTTCGGAATTGCACAATTTCTCGAACCACAAACGCGGAACCTGCACAATTTCTCGAAATTATGAGCGCGAAATAAATTTCGGAAATTGGCAGATCGGTAGCTTGTAAAATATTCGTAATTCGCGGAAGCAATCGGGGCCTAGCGCAAAATCAAATGCAGTTTTTGCGCAAGAGCTAACCTTTTCATCTGGCTGCGAACGAATTGCAGGCAAATTGGATTCGACTCGCAGCTCTGCGAAAGCAGAATTTTTCAAGTACCTCGTCGTCGATCAAACGAAACAGCAGCTTCTAATTGGCGATTGAAATCCTCGATAAACCGATTGTGCAACAATTTGAAAATAAAGGGATGAGCCAATCGGGTGTACAGCATTTATTATTAGCGTCGATGAATGCGAGTGCGCAAACCGGCTCGCAAGGTTGCCTCATTTGAGCAAAATCTGCGAGCCGACGGCGCGTACAGTTTGCCACGAAAGTAATCGAACGCTTTCCGAAGAAATAACTTTTAAGATTTTTTAAAATGTATAATTCGTTTGAGGAGTTACATCATTTTGTAAAGTGTACAATTTATTTGCGAAGGTAGAAGAATTTTTAAAATGTATAACTCGTTTGAGGAGTTACAACATTTTGTAAAATGCATAATTTATTTGAGAACGTAGAACAATTTATAAAGTGTACAATTTATTTGAAGAGGTAGAACAGTTTATAAATTGTACAATTTATTTGAGAAGATGGAACAGTCTTTAAAATGTACAATTTATTTGAGAAGGTAGAACAGTGTATAAAATACACAATTTATTTGTGAAGGTAGAACAGTTTATAAATTGTTCAGTTCATTTGAGGAGTTACAAATATTTGTAAACTATATAATTTACTTGAGAAGGTAGAACAATTCATAAACTGTATAATCTGTGTGAAGAGTTGCAACAAGTTGTAATTGTAGCATGATTTAGATTCAAAATGGCGTTCGAATACTTTGTCGACCGGTGTGTCGGAGCGATGGGAACGAAAGTACTGTACAGTCGACGTACCGTAGCAAGGATCGTCGACATAATTAGTATGAACGTCACTTTCATTCTCCTCGTCAAACCCCTGTCGCGTCGACACGTGTCCAGTCATTCTCCTCGGTTAGGCGACTCCAGAATATTCCCTAGGGTTCCGAGAAATCACCGGATCTCATCTCTAGCGGGACGCGTTCCTCGAGCAATTTCAGTCATCAGCGGCTTACCAGAAATAATGCGAATTCGTCGCACTATTATTAGTAATGACTGCCCGGATGTTTACGCGCATTCCCACTTTTGAGGACTAATTCACGGAAATAGCAATTAAGCCGTCGCACTCCGTTCAGAAACTATTCAATCGCTTTGAATTAACCCTTTGCCACTCGAAGCTGTTTCAATTATTAAGCTGTTCGGAAAGTAATTTCGTTTTTCTTTCTATAATATTTAAAGACAATTTTCTTACAGTGAATAAATATTTTATTAAAAATAAAAACGAAATTACTTTCCGAACAACCTAATAGAAAACCAAAACGTTTCATTAAACATTAAATTAATTTTTATTGACACTTTGCATGTGGCAATTGCAAAATTTCGAGGTGGGTCAAGAAATATTCCACGCGTTGAAAAGGTGGGGCATTTTTAACCCTTTGCGCGCTCGAAGCTATTTTGACTCGAAAACCCACGCATTCTTCTGACTGAGGATATTTTTATTTAGCATGATTTATTTCATCTTACGCACGTGGGTAATTTTACTATTACTCGTCCTTGAAGTAGTTACACTTTTACAAATTTCGAAATAAAATGAATCATGTACAATGGAATTATTTTACGTCAAAACAATGTTTCAATTTCAGAATTAAAATTGCTTTAAGAGTGCTAAGGGTCGACACCAGCGTGCCTCAAAGAGTTAAACGAGGATCAACGAAACTGTTAACGAACCTGCGATATTTTTGCAACAAAACTATATATTAAAAAATTAATAAATAGTGTCTTACACATCATTAATTATAAAATACTGAAAATCTTCTTCCAAGGGTTAAATGACAAATTTATAAAATCTGCAGAGTAATTAGTACTGTGTTCCCAATGCAGAACAACAAATCCAGTTTAAGTTCTTCTCTTTTTTGATAATTTTGTTTTGTCAGAAATTCGGTGCGTTTGTGTATTTAATTGCATCGAAGAAGAAAGACAGTGGGTCCTATAATTAGCATCGCTATTCCGCGGATCTCGATGCGAAATAAAAGTGGTCTGGATCTATTCCAAGATACACAGTTTGGATGATTCTATAAAAATGCAGAATCGCCCGGATGACAGCCGGTGCGAACGATGCAGCGATTATGCACTGGCGCACAGTGCCAGTTTTCGATGCATTATGGGTATCGACATTCTGATTTCACGGTGGCAGTGTCGCGACTAGTCGGTGAAACGCTGCACGCCATCAACATTGCGAAGAAGAATTAGCGGTGCGATTCGCAGAGACACGGGTCACCGGTCGACTTCTGTGCAGCCGGGTTTATAGGCAGTTATTAACAACCGCGGGTCGCGTCGGTCGGTTCATGCTCTCGCGAATGCGGCGGTTGCTATCGCGTCAGTCAATATGTCTGCTGACCCGGGGATCGGTTTCGTTGGTAACAGGTACAGTGACTCCCATCAACGTTCGGACGCTCTTTAAAGGACTCGGATTTTTTCGGAGAAGCTGCGGCAATTTGCAAAATCTACAATTTATTTGACGAGGTAGAAGAATTCATAAAGTGTATAATTTATTTGAGGAGTTACAACAATTTATAAAATGTACAAAAATTATTTGAGAAGGCAGAACAATTTATAAAATGTATAATTTATTTGAGGAGGTAGAAGAATTCATAAAGTATATAATTTATTTGAGGAGTTACAACAATTTATAAAATGTATAAAAATTATTTGAGAAGGCAGAAAAATTTATAAAATGTATAATTTATTTGAGGAGATAGAAGAATTCATAAAGTGTATAATTTATTTGAGGAGTTACAACAATTTATAAAATGTACAAAAATTATTTGAGAAGGCAGAACAATTTATAAACTGTATAATTTATTTGAGGAGGTAGGAGAATTCATAAAGTGTATAATTTATTTGAGGAGTTACAACAATTTATAAAATGTACAAAA
>CM052087.1:11404636-11416484 GCA_028453745.1 Agapostemon virescens
GCAATTTATAATTAAAAAATCATTCCATGTACTCCTACGTTCATTATCATTGTAAAATTATATTTTTAGGACAGGGTGAGTATCACAAACCTATTCTACGCATCCACAGCTATCGCCCAAACATTTCCGCTCCACGTATCGCAACTTTCAGTTAAGAAATCATTTCTTAAAATTGTTTTCGTTGCATTTGTTCGATGTCACGGTTACCTACAGCTGCCACCGTCATATTTCTACATGGCGGATGTGTTTCTACGAGCGTACGCGTGCAGAATGATTCTACGGCTTATCGGAATGTCACGGAACATAGAAAATATTCTGGGTCAACGGAGTCGCCTCGGTATTCGAAGTTGAAGCAGTTTTCAAAAGGGCAGCTTTGCAAAGGGTTGATAACCACATGGTGCTACGCAATTGGTGGCACGTTACGGGAAACGTGCCGGACAAACGACGACGACGACGTCCAGGCAGCAGGTATTTCCCTCGCGCCGGCGTCGTTGAGAAAGTCTTCGCAGCAGCAAATTCTAACGCGAGCCTGGGCCTGTCATCGTCCTCTGGCACATGGAAAACCGTCGTCGCCGTAACGGCGAACAAAGGACAGAAGAACGAACGCCGGAGAGAAAGGGAAGAAGAGCGAAGATAAACTCCGTAAGCGAGAGAGAGGCCATGTCGCGAGGCCTCGAGAGGGCAGAGGGAGACGGGACGACGACGACGTTGGAATACCGTCGAAGGCTTCGTTGTTGCCCATCCCGGGATTACGTACCTTGGTCGTAGACCTTACTCGAGGCGAGCTCGTGCTCTCGCAGGTGGGTTGCATAACACCTGAGGCTCCTCGGTGGCCGCTCATTGCCGCGACGATTCACAATAATGCGACGAGTCCCCATAGCGGGCCGCTTAGCCGACCGAAAGGTTACGGGGATCGCGAAAGATAACGCGTTCTTTGACGCCTACAGACGGGACAACAACGCTGCTTGGTTTATGGTGGGCCTGACCGGTTCGCCATCGCGACGAATCTTTTTAGGAATTGGCGCGGGTAGCCCGGGGATCGTAGCGCATCTAGCTTTTCGGTTTGAGATTCCTTTAAACCAGGATGACGAACGAGTTCGATGTTGAATGGTTTTCTTCGTTTGTAATATTGTTTCTTCTGCTAGATTTTTATTTGAACCACCTGATGATCGTCGTCGATTAACGAGTAATCTGTGTTCACCCTTTTAAATCACTTAGTTACTAAAACCTAAAGTTTTCACCTCTGGTTAATTTTCGCAGTACTGCGTTAATGTTCAATGCTGTTAATTTATTGATAACCGTTGTTAAACGATGTAACGGTGCCGGTCACCGGTGACCCCCGTGGCATTCAACGTGTTAAACTGAAATTAAATTGCTTCGGGTGGAGTAAAGGGTTAGAAAAGTTTACGCAGCGAAGAGAACGAGTGAAAAAACTTTGAGACGAAATCGTGTTTCGAGCGTGTGTCGCGGAGGGTGATTATGGTCGCGGGAACGGTCGATAAAACGACGAAGGACCTTGGTTAATGGCAATCAAGTAATCTCGCGGGAGGGTTCGCCGGTGAACTTGTTCCTTACGTGATCCTCCGTCGTAACACGTTATTTACATGGCGACCCCGGTTTCGCGGACAATGTGCAAGCGAGTAAACCGGGTCGCCGGCTACAGGTTTTCAAGCTGTCTATTATCGCGAAGACGAAAGGTCCTCCTCGGGTTTCAAGTTCTCGCTCTCGGGTAGCATGATGTAAGCGGCGCAACACGTTTATGGCATCGCGCGATGCTGCGGCCGGACCAGGCCCGATGGAAAAAGAATACGTACGATGTGCACTCGGTCGGTCGCTACTTGGAAAACGATCAACAACTGCAGGCTTCGTATTTTCTCTGAAGTAACCGTTGCTTTGCGCGCCCGTTTGCGCTTAGCCGCGATCTTTCGCGTTCGCGGACCAAACGGCTCCGTTGCATCGCTCCGCGTGTAAGCGCCTGGCTGGCTGCATCGCATCGGCGATCGTTTACCTTCGCAGAGCGAAAAGGTTATTTCAGAAACACCTCGGACAAGATTGCTTGAGAAATCGAATTAATCGCGCGGTCCGAGACGCGCTCTATTATCGACGCGCGAGGAGCCGCAGGCATAACGCGCGATTTGACCTGCACGCGCGATGAGTTTCGAGGAGGATGACTGTAGCTGCTGAGTTTTTGGAATTTCGAGGAACAATGTTGTGGAGGAGACTGTGTTAACACGTTAAGCGCCACGCCGAATTTCTGTGCTGTTCCGTTCAAGCCATGGTTAGCCGTCAGGCGGGCCTTGCCGGACCGCTCGCCGATAGACGAATCAGAGTATAAACAGTCGAGTAACGCAATGCGCTTAACGTGTTAAGCAGAACTCTCAAAATCTAGGGTAGCGTTTCAGGGGACTTCAGGAAGCTATCTTTTATCAACCCTTATTTTTCCCATTTTCGCGATTGATCGCCCCGACATTTCAAAGTCGCGTCACGGCTGCAATTCGATTCCGATCGACCTGAAAATGGACATACACTCTCACCGCGCGTCTAGAAACGTGTAGTCAAAATTACAAAAGAATCGGAGACCTAAAGATTTTTCACGATTTTAAGAAGGGGTATACCTTCAATATTTAGCGATTTCGTGGCAATATTTAGCAAATCTTTGAAGTCGTGCCCCGGCCAAACTATTAGAGCTATCGACATGAATCCAACGGGAAAATCTTCCTCAAACCTTCCTCTTTAAGAAGAGCCCTCAGAATTTAGGCCAGCATAACAGGGAAATTCAGGGGGCTTCGTTTTACCAACCCTAATTTTTCCCATTTTCGCGATTGATCGTCCCGACAATTTAAAGTCGCGCCACAGCTGCAATTCGATTCCGATCGACTTAAAAATTGATATATACTCTGATCGCGCGTCTAGAAACATGTAGTCCAAATTACAAAAGAATCGGAGACCTAAAGATTTTTCGCGATTTTATGAAGGGGTATACCTTCAATATTTAGCGATTTCGTGGCAATATTTGGCAAATCTTTGAAGTCGTGCCCCGGCCAAACTATTAGAGCTATCGACATGAATCCAACGGGAAAATCTTCCTCAAACCTTCCTCTTTAAGAAGAGCCCCCAGAATTTAGGCCAGCATAACAGGGAAATTCAGGGGGCTTCGTTTTACCAACCCTAATTTTTCCCATTTTCGCGATTGATCGTCCCGACACTTTAAAGTCGCGCCACAGCTGCAATTCGATTCCGATCGACTTAAAAATTGGTATATACTCTGATCGCGCGTCTAGAAACATGTAGTCAAAATTACAAAAGAATCGGAGACCTAAAGATTTTTCGCGATTTTAAGAAGGGGTATACCTTCAATATTTAGCGATTTCGTGGCAATATTTGGCCAATCTTTGAAGTCGTCCCCCGGCCAAACTATTAGAGCTATCGACATGAATCCAACGGGAAAATCTTCCTCAAACCTTCCTCTTTAAGAAGAGCCCCCAGAATTTAGGCCAGCATAACAGGGAAATTCAGGGGGCTTCGTTTTATCAACCCCAATTTTTCCCATTTTCGCCAGTGATCGCCTCGAGATTTCAAAGTCGCGCCACGGCTGCAATTCGATTCCGATCGATCTGAAAATTGCCATACACTCTGACCGCGCGTCTAGAAACGTGTAAGCAAAATTACAAAAGAATCGGAGACCTAAGATTTTTCCCCAATTTTTCCCTAGGGAGCGGCGTGGCGCTTAACGTGTTAATAATGATCGTACTGATACTTGGTAATCGACGACGATCAGTTTGGTCGAATAAGAATGTTGTTAAGCAGACAAGTTTGACATCAAGAAAATAGTTTGACATCGAATTAGTTCGGTATCCTGGTTTGGAACGGTGAACACAGATAAAGACGAGAAGGTACGAAACCATACTTGATCATACTGATGTTTGCCAATCGACGACGATCATCGGGTGGTTCAAATAAAATTCTAGCAGAAGAGACAATTTTTAACTGAAGAAAACACTTGAACCTCGAATTTGTTCTTGAATTCTTGAAATGAAGAAATACATAATTAAATAAGTCTGTAACGAATAAAAATTTGTATGCCTTTTATATATTCATATTAATAATATTTTAGCATCGAAGCAGATGTGACAGTATGAAAGCTATAAATTAATGGTTCTGTTCTGTAACGTTTCCAATGATGAAAATGGCGGGGCAAGGGGTTAACAGCGAACCTACAGAGCCTTAAAACCGACCAGTGCATATCGCCTTCTATAAATAAGAGAATTGAATTAATTTCAGCTTTATACGGAGTTTCGCTGAAGATGATTATTCAATAATTTTCTTGTGAAAGCGACTTTATAGTTTCGATAACTTTGTAACGTACAATCTGGAACCGGTCATTTTGAGCGAAGGTGATAGGTTTAACGTTAAACCTGTTCTCGGGTGCAACTGATGAATTTTTACCAATTTATAGAATACCGTTTTGAATAATGGCACGGCCATTTTTACTGGCGCCTCGCAGTCACTCGAGTGCGAATGGTTAATTATACTTTTAAATTGAACGCGTGCATTTCTTCGAAACGTTACAACGAAATATTGCGATTGAAACGTTTCCCGCAGCGTTAATTAATTTTTTACTCGACCGAATCCAACGCGAACTGGAAGATCGAAGATTCCGCTTTACAAAAACATCTTAAAATTGGATCTACGATTTTTTAAAGCTATTTTATGGGACGAAAACGAGGAGCAAGTTCAATTCTTTAAAATACGCCTGCGTTAACGTAAATTTGACAATGGCCCTTTCAAAGTTCTGTAAAACGATTTTTAAAAAATCGTACATCAATTTTTAAGGTCTCATTTTAAAGCAGAGACTTCAATCTTCAAATCTATATAAGATTCATCTCCGGGAAAAATTTTTTAACCCCGTGAGAAATGTTTCAGTCGTTATCAACCCTTAGCGCTCCAATGCCGCCTCTGAGGCGACACTGAAAATTGTCAAACAATTCAAAACAATTTGTACATTGCAAATATTTGTAATTCAGAAATTAGTAAAAATTGAAAGGAAATGAACCACGTGGAATGGAATTATTCTAAGACAGAAAAATGTGTCGAGTTAGGAATTAAAATTGCTTGAAGCGCAAAGGGTTGAAAATTCGATGAAATATTTTCAGCAGGCGAAATTGAAATTATAACAATTTCAAATACAGGAGGAAGTGCCGGTTGACACTGGCGAGCAAGCTTTCTGCGAAGTCAACGTAACACCGGGAGACCTTTGGATTTGCATACGGTATAATGCAAATCCCGTGTGTAGGAAAAAGTCGGGTCCACGGTCGCGTTCGAAATTATACGAATCGAGGGTTTCATTACGTCAGCGTTGGAATGCGGGAAGAAAGAGGGATATATAACCGTGGGCGTTGGTAACTCTGGCGGTCCTTCCTCCGATCCGAAGATTGCTTCGCGAATTATATTTCGATTCCAGTTTTATAAATCTTCGCGGTCCAATCATCTTTTTTCAAATGAAATATCCACCAGCTGTTTAATAAGTAAACTGCGGATTTTATGATTGTACACCGGAAGGGGGAAAATTCAAGGATGTCGACAATGTTATTCGACTGTTGATCAAATTTTTAAAACTAAGAAGAAATATGTATTTAGCTCCTGCGACGTCTCGCGTAATGGTTCTCGGACTATTAACGCGTGCCATTTATTATAATCGAAGGAACGCAGCAATGCAAACGTGGCAATATATTATTTGTATTTTTATTCTGCAGTTGCAGACAATTTTTATTTGTATGAGCATCTGAAGTCTGTTAACAAGTACCATTAACAATCGAAGGAATAAAACAATTTAAACGTGTCCGACAAGTTGCAATGGACCAAGACAATTTTTACACTGCATAAAGATGCACAGTCTATTAAAACGCACAATTAAAAATCGAAGGAATAAAACGATTCAAACTTGTCCAACAAGTTGCAATAAATGAAGACAATTTTTACTTTGCATACAGATGCACAATCTATTAAAACGCACCATTAAAAATCGAAGGAATAAATCAATTCAAACATGTCTTACAAGTTGCAATAGACCAAGACAATTTTTACCTTGCATAAAGATGAACAGTCTATTAAAATGCACCATTAAAATCGAAGGAATAAATCAATTCAAATATGTCTTACAAGTTGCAATGGACCAAGACAATTTTTACCCTGCATAAAGATGCACAGTCTATTAATGCGCACCATGAACAATCGAAGGAATAAAACGATTCAAACTTGTCCAACAAGTTGCAATAAATGAAGACAATTTTTACTTTGCATACAGATGCACAATCTATTAAAACGCACCATTAAAAATCGAAGGAATAAATCAATTCAAACATGTCTTACAAGTTGCAATAGACCAAGGCAATTTTTACCCTGCATAAAGATGAACAGTCTATTAAAATGCACCATTAAAAATCGAAGGAATAAATCAATTCAAATATGTCTTACAAGTTGCAATGGATCAAGACAATTTTCACTCTGCATAAAGATGCACCATTAACAATCGAAAGAATAAATCAATTCAAACATGTCTTACAAGTTGCAATGGATCAAGACAATTTTTACCCTGCATAAAGATGCACAGTCTATTAAAATGCACCATTAAAAATCGAAGGAATAAATCAATTCAAACATGTATTACAAGTTGCAATAGACCAAGACAATTTTTACCCTGCATAAAGATGCACAGTCTATTAATGTGCACCATTAACAATCGAAGAAATAAAACGATTCAAACATGTTCAACAAGTTGCAATAAACGAAGACAATTTTTACTTTGCATACAGATGCACAATCTATTAAAACGCACCATTAAAAATCGGAGGAATGAAACGATTCAAACATGTTCAATAAGTTGCAATAAACGAAGACAATTTTTACTTTGCATACAGATGCACAATCTATTAAAATGCACCATTAACAATCGAAAGAATAAATCAATTCAAACATGTCTTACAAGTTGCAATGGACCAAGACAATTTTTACCCTGCATAAAGATGCACAGTCTATTAATGTGCACCATTAACAATCGAAGGAATAAATCAATTCAAACATGTCCAACAAGTTGCAATAAATGAAGACAATTTTTACTTTGCATACAGATACACAGTCTATTAACACCTTGCCACGACCACGTGAGAGACAAAAGGTAAAAGGATCATTTTAAGCGTTTTAAGCATTCGACCATAACTTCATTAAATAAATTGCTTTTACAAGAATGTTTTAAAGCGATCGTCAGTGGAAGCGTTAATAAACGATCGAAGAGGTCGATCGGAGCGGAAGTTCAATAATAAAACGTTCTAGACAAAGGAACTCGTTAATTACCTGAAACAGTTGTAGCAGCGAACGAGTAACAAACGAATGTCCCGAATCCTTATTGGAATCGTAATCGCGCTCGGACGTAAAGCATGCTCTCGGCTTTATGGTTTCTCAATTACCCGAGCCGCGGTCATCCAATTATATTAAAACCGTGCGCGAGTATATAATCGTGTTTCACCAACGTGTTTCTGCGTGTTTGCGAGACGCGCGCGATATTCGAAGCGATTCTTTCTTCTTTCTGGGAGAACGCTGTGCGAAACCTGACTGCGTTCGCGAATTATCTCTGAGTCGCGCGCGAAATTAACGCAACTTACCGGTCTACCGAATGATAAACAAAAA
Source organism: Agapostemon virescens (assembly GCA_028453745.1). Lineage (NCBI taxonomy): Eukaryota > Metazoa > Arthropoda > Insecta > Hymenoptera > Halictidae > Agapostemon > Agapostemon virescens. Next base: position 11,412,320 of record CM052087.1, read on the forward strand.
CCGTACGCAGCGGCGATTTAATTCCGCAAAATGAATATCATTTTAATAATTCCTCCGCGCGATTATCCTCGATCAACCGGCCTGCCTCGGTCCCGATTATGCGGATTAATCGAGGCTCCGTTGGCCGCTCGCGGAAAATATAAGAGCGTAATTAAAATAGCTTCTGGATTAACGATAGAAGCGCGGAGACATTCGTCCGAATGTCTCTCTCTCGGCTTCGGCGAAATTTTATACGCTTCATTACGGAGGCTTCTGGTATGCTGTAAACATTTGCATAATAATGGGAATTTATTATGCGATTATCGTGAAAAATCGGCGTCGTCTTTCGCAGGATGGCGAAGCCCGACGAAACGAACCCCTTCGAACGAAGCTCGAGATTAAAATCAAATTTTCATGTTGCAACAGAGAATTATTGAACTATGTATTTTTAGAAAAATATTGCAGTGTTTTTGTAGTATTGTTTATTGTTGCAAGATGGATTCGTTTGGTACACTTTTGAGGACGAAACACGTTTTTATTGAATTCCTGTTTTCTGCAGTCAATGCGGACGATTTTTTACTTGGCGACATGTGCTTCGTGCGTAAAGAAAACCATGATTGGAATTTGATATCGTGCTGGATCATGTTACGATCATCATATCAGGTCAATGAAAACATTTCTTGAAACGTCTTTGTCGAGGAAGCAGTGCACACGGCATTTTTAAGGAAACGTTATTGAACAAGTTTGACGAACACCGTGGAAGGATAATAGAAACGTATGAAAACGTACAGAAACGTACAGAAACGTACACAAACGAAAACTTCCATCAATTTTATTCTTAAAAATTGTAATCAGCTTCTCAAGTGCATTTTCAAGTGCAACTCACTGAAAAAATCATACTAAGCTGACAAAAGTATAATAGAACCGTATGAAAACGTTCAGACGAAACAATATTCACCAGTTTTATTGAAAACACTACTAGAAGATCTCTCTAGGTTGAAGGAATTGTAACTGACTTTCCAACTGCATTTTCGAGTATGCAATGTGGCAAAAATGCAATAAAAATATTCGGAAACATTCATCAATTTCATTCTAAAACCTGTTGAAAGATTTTTCTAGCACCAAAAAATTTTAATCAGTTTCTCAAGTGCATTTTCAAGTATGCAACGTAACAAAAATGCAATAAAAATCAATTTTATTCTAAAACCTGTTGAAAAATCGTTCTAGGTCCAAATAATTATAATCAGCATCTTAAGTGCATTTTCAACTATGCAATGTAACAAAAATGCAATAAAAATATAAGCTAACATTCAACAATTTTATTCTAAAAACTGTTGAAAAATCGTTCTAGATCCAAAAAATTGTAATCAGCTTCTCAAGTGCATTTTCAAATGCAAGTCACTGAAGAAATCATACTAACCTGCCAAAAATATAATACAACCCTATGAACACGTTCAAACGAAACTATATCCACCAGTTTTATTGAAAAACACTACTAGAAGATCTCTCTAGGTTGAAGGAATTATAACTCGATCTTCAACTGCATTTTCAAGTATGCAATTTTACAAAATGCAATATAAATATTCGGAAACATTCAACAATTTTATTCTAAAAGCTGTTGAAAGATCGTTCTAGGTCCAAAAAATTATAATCAGCTTCTCAAGTACATTTCCAAATATGCAATGTAACAAAAATGCAATAAAAATATAAGCTAACATTCATCAATTTTATTCTAAAAGCTCTTGAAAGATTGTTCTAGATCCAAAAAATTATAATCAGCTTCTCAAGTACATTTTCAAATGCAAGTCACAGAAGAAATCATACTAACCTGCCAAAAATATAATACAACCCTATGAACACGTTCAAACGAAACAATATCCACCAGTTTTAACGAAAACCCATCTAAAAGACCTTTAAAAGCCAACTAAAATTCCAAACAAATGTACCCAACTTTTAAACTGCATTTTTACTGAAACGTCTCTCAACAAAATTGAGCAGCAATTCGAAAAAGCAACAAAACGCTACAGAACCATTCGAACTAATCACTATCCCTTCAACTTTCCTAAAAAAACCCAACAAGACTCGCGAGCTGCAGATCCGAAAAATAGAATTCGCCTTAATCTGGTGCATTTCGAGTACAGCCAGGTCGCGGTGATTTGTCGTCGCCGCTTAAGCTGTTTCTCCGTTTAAAGAAACCGTCACGTCACCGCGTTGTCTCTTGCCGTTTCTCTATGGTGGTTGTCGGCATAAATCCTCCTTTAATTACGGCCGTCGAGCGAAATGGATCGCGATAGGATCGCACATCATCGCGGTGCGAGAACGCGACCGGGTCCGAGAGAGGATCGAGAACAGATATCGTGGGTGAGAGATCGGCGAGAAGCTGGCTCCGAGATGGACGAAGGAGGACGAAAGAGGACCAAAGAGGGACGGGAACCTCTCTTCTGCTCCGAACGGGCTCCACTTTCCTGCGATTAACCTCGTTTCGAGGTGGCGTCCTCGCCCCTGGGGCAACCGGCGAACGATTATTGTCGCGAATCGCGGACTATAAAAGCCGGGTCCTCGCGCGTGTCGCACCGACTCAATTAACGCTCGTGTGCACGGCCTGCGATATCCCTCTCGCATAGTTTAGCCGTCGTTGCGAAGCTGCCTCGTTTCACCCACGCAACGGCGTTTTAACGTTAACGGTATGCGCGGGAACGATCGTTTTCGTCCAAGGAAACGTTAACGTCGCGCGCGCGCGATGCGGATCGCTTTAATAGGCGCGATATACCGGCTTCTGCAACTGCTTCTGGTGTTCTTGGAGAGAACCGTCCTCGGAACGTAGGATTATATTTTTCTTGGCAAGAGAGACGCGCGGATCTCTCTGTTGTTGCTCTGCTTGAATACGGTGAATCAGAACGGTGAAACGGACTGTGATTTACTGCAGCCGTTCTTGGATAGAACTTCATTTAATTGGCGCAGAAATGGATTCCTAGCATTGCCGGAGTTTCAAACGTCGAGCCTAACGTTGCTCGGGAACGTTGATTATTTATGTGTCGAGCGATCGTCGTTGTACTCAAAAGAAAATTGTATCTTGTAGCTGGAGTTACCCTTAAATGATTGATATTTTTGAACGTTTTACGGAAAATGTTTGTAATTTACATTTTTCAAAATTGTCGTGCTCGTTGAAAGGAGTTTACGTTGTTGGTAAGAGGAAGCGGATCTCCGCCATTACTCTGCTTGATTGTAGCGAATCAGGTCGACGAAGCAGACTACGATTTACTAAAATCGTTCTTGGATAGAACTTCATTTAATTGGCGCAGAAATGGATTCCCAGCATTGCTGGAGTTTCAAACGCCGAGCCTAACGTTGCTCGGGAACGTTGATTATTTATGTGTCGAGCGATCGTCGTTGAGTTTGAAGGAAAATTGTAGCTTGCTGGAGTTGTTCTTAAATGATTCAGATTTTGGAACACTTTACAGGAAACGTTTGTAATCTACATTGTATAAAATTGTCGTTCTCGTTGAAAGGAGTTTACGTTGTTGGTAAGAGGAAGCGGATCTCCGCCATTGCTCTGCTTGATTGTAGCGAATCAGGTTGACAAAGCAGACTAGGATTTACTAGAATCGTTCTTGGATAGAACTTCATTTAATTGGCGCAGAAATGTTGTTAATTGCTCAGCAACATTGATAATTTATGTGTTTAGCGATCGTTGGTGTGTTCGAAGGAAAATTGTGTTTTGCTGGGGTTACTTTTAAATGATTCAGATTTTGGAACGTTTTACGGAAAACATTTGTAACCTACAATTTTTAAAATTGTCGTTTGCGTTGAAAGGATTATATTCTCGACAAGAAAGACGTGGATTATATGTTGTTGCTCTGCTTGCTTATAGCGAATCAGGTCGACGAACTAGACTACAATTTACTAGAATCGTTTTTGGATAGAACTTCATTTAATTGGCGCAGAAATGGATTCCCAGCATTGCTGGAGTTTCAAACGCCGAGCCTAACGTTGCTCAGAAACGTTGATAATTTATGTGATTCGCGATCGTCGTTGAGTTCGAAAGAAAATTCCATTTTGCTGGAGTTGTTCTTAAATGATTGAAATTTTTGAACGTTTTACGGAAAACGTCCATAATTTATATTTTTCAAAATTGGCATGCTCGTTGAAAAGTGTTTACGTTGTTGGTAAGAGGAAGCGGATCTCC
>CM052087.1:11416494-11430546 GCA_028453745.1 Agapostemon virescens
GCTATTGCTCTGCTTGACAATGGCGAATCAGGTCAACGAAGCAGACTATAATTTACAAGAATCGTTCTTGGATAGAACTTCATTTAATTGGCGCAGAAATGGATTCCTAGCATTGTCAGAGTTTCAAACATTCAGCTTATCGTTTCTCAGGAACATTGACAATTTATGTGATTCGCAATCGTCGTTGTGTTCGAAGGAAAATTGTATTTTTCTGAAGTTATCCTTTGCAGAAAAGTGTTTACGTTGTTGGTAAGAGGAAGCGGATCTCTGCTATTGCTCTGCTTGACAATGGCGAATCAGGTCAACGAAGCAGACTGTGATTTACTAGAATCGTTCCTGGATAGAACTTCATTTCACGGGTGCAGAAACGTATTCGTACCATTTCGCGATTTCGAAGTGGAGAATCCTAACGTTCGCAAGGAGCATTGATAATTTAGATGCCTCGCAATTGTCATTATGTTGAGAGGAGATTATGCTCTTAGTAAGAGACGCGGATCTCCGCTGTCGCTCTGCTTGATCATGGCGAATCAGGTCGGTGAAACGGACTGTGATTTACTGTGATTTACTTGGCTAGAACTTCATTTAACGGGTGCAGAACTGAATTCCTAGCATTGCACGAGTTTCAGATGCCGAGTCTAATGATCGCAAGAAACATTGATAATTTAGATGCCTTAAAATCGTGCGTTGATCTTGCTACAGCTACTTTTCCCTCGAACTTTGTCAATTGTTACATCCACAAATGAAATTTTGAAGTATTAAACTTATCGTAGTATCAACATTATCAATATTCTCTTCTCAAGGGAAACTAAACTCTGTAAAAATGTTATTTCTTAAAAAATAAAAAATAATCATTCGAATAACATCGTAAACATTTTTTCGAATAGTATCACTAAGGAATCGTTCCTCAGAAATGCAGGTAGCACCAGAAGTGCCTCAGAAATGCAATCGATGCAATTTCGACAGAATCGAATTAACCCCTTTGCACTGATATCTGTTTTAACACTTCAACCACCGAACTAAAAGCCTCAAAAATTCCACAAAATCAAAGTAAGTTATTTAATAAAGCACAATTTAAAATTTTAAATGTATAACAAATGGATTTACTTTAAATCTTCTTGTATGCTCCAAATATCAACTAAATTGAGTGCAACGAATATATTAACGTAAAAATTTACTTTTAAACATGGACAAATAATTCTGTCACCCACATATAGGTGACATGGCAGTCAAAGTGTTAACTCAAACCCTGATTTGCACATGAAACTGGTACCGTACCTCATGAAACACTCAAACACGTAGTAATTCGTTAAATGGGAACTATTTCGGCTAATAAAATACTAATTTAAAAGTGTCCAATAATTTTTTAATTATTGACGGCGCCTCGAGTCGCCGGTTCAAGCGAAGGGTTAAACCGTGGTCGAATCGAGAACAAATTTGCGATTTAACGGAATAGAAAAATTTTAATTAACGAAGAAACGCAATGCGAAGAAGCGACGCGAAAGTGCGCTGAAAAATTTGCAAGATGACGCCGGGGTCCTAGGTTCGTAAATGCGAGGTTGGAGCTCCCGTCGCGATGATCGCCGGCACCCCGCGGCGAAATCATCACATTACGATTAAATCCTCGCCAAGAATGGAATCAGTGGCCGGATCGTGTGACCGTACTTTCAGATTGACAAACTGACTTTCACAATTCGCGAGATAGGGGAACCCGAAATCGCGGGCGCGAGCCTCCGCCACCATCGGGCACGGCCTTAGCCGGTTGAAGTTTCGAGAATGCAGGGAATGCGAATGATCCAGATCGGGTACCAAGGTCGGCCATTACTGCGCGCGATCGTTTATTACTTTTCCTGATCTTGTATTTTGAGATTAAGGCCGTGCAATGAATTATGGCGATGTAAGCGGCGCATATAATTGATTTAAGACAGCGTCGAGGTTTTTTTCAAGACGCACACAGGATCGACCGACGACGAAGCACCGAGGGACAGCAAGGGGAAAACGCATTAATTGACGAGTCAATTAAATAATGCCCGAAAACGGGCGTGCTGCCTGGCCTGCGCCGAGATACAAGCATTCACACCGGCGAACCATAGCCGATCCAACGAACTATATTTCACAACAATAACACCGCCGCTCTCGGGGACCACTTTCAGCGGGTGCTCTTGAAAAGAAACCACTGCTCTATTATCTTGCGCCGTTAATTACCGTCTCCGTATTCATACTGATTATAGTCCTTCGAGCTGAAATTGACGCACGCCGAACGATCTCATTTAGCGTACAGCTGGACGCCTGTGCACGCTGACAGTACGCAATCATACTTGATCTCTAATTAGTCGAGCGCAGTTCGGAGTTCTAGCTTTTATCTGTACGGCGTTGAAGAAGTTTATTGGTATTGCATGTTGTTGCAAATTGATCGCCTCCTACGCTTCAGAAATTGTATGCATACTTTTCTAGAGATTGCATAATAGTTTATTTCGATACAGACTTAAATCATTTTGACACGTTGTTAATTGACGAGACTTGCAGGCTGTCCAAATTAAAATTCATCGATTCTGTTTTCTTAGATATTTATTATAATATTTTATTTCTCTACAAACTGAAACGATTTTGACACATTGAAAATTGGAGAGGTTCTCTGGCTTCCGAAGTGAAAATTAGCTAATTTTCTTTTTTCAGATACTGTGCAATATTTTATTTCTCTACAACTCTAAACAATTTTGCTACATTGCAAATTGGGAAAGTTCTCTGGCTCCCAAAGTGAAAATTCGACTATTTTCTTTTCTTCGATACTGTGCAATATTTTATTTCTCTGAAACCGTAAACAATTTTAATACATTGCAAATTGTAAAGATTTGTAGACTCTCAAAGTAAAAATTCGCTTATCTTCTTTTTCCAAGTAATATGCAATATTTTATTTCGATACAGCCCCAAATAACTTTATTACATTGCAAATTAGCAAGATTTGCAGGCTCCCCAAATTAAAATTCATCAATTCTCTTTTCTTAGACACTGTGCAATATTTTATTTCTCTACAACCGTAAACAAATTTAACACATTGAAAATTGGAGTGGTTCTCTGGCTCCCAAAGTGAAAATTCGACTATTTTCTTTTTTCAGATACTGTGCAATATTTTATTTCTCTACAACTCTAAACAATTTTGCCACATTGCAAATTGGAGAAAGTTCTCTGGCTCCCAAAGTGAAAATTCACCAATTTTCTTTTCCCACAACTAGATTATAACATTCTTGGATCAATCTAAAATAAAATGAGGATCGATAATTAAATATTATAATGTAATATTGAATGTCGGAACCTATATTTTGAGGGCTCCTATACTTCGAAGAACTCCTACAATCTTTACAAGAGAAAATAACACTGCTCTTTCAGAAGCTCGCTTTAATCCTCCGTAATAGTCTCCTAAATCGATTCTAAATCATCGAATCTGATCGTTACCTGTCTAACGTGTGCCAGAGTATTGTCAGAAGTCGTTTGGAACGATTACGAGGCTGTTTCTTAACACTTAAAGTAGAATTTATTGGCAGATGTTTCCTGGTGAAGTATGCAAAGTGCGGGAAGTCGTAAAGAGAGTTACTAAATTTATATTTCATGGAAACCGACAAAATTAAGAGAGAGAGAGAGTCGTAAGAAGTTCAGCTACATCGACCAGTAAAATGAAGATGACGCCACTGGTACGGCTGGAAAAAAATTCAATCCGAGAGGAACACACTTCTGTACTCATCCTCGTACCAGTACCTAAAACCTGCTTCGATACATAACGCTATAGTGATCACGACATTGTGGATTTTCAGACGAAATAAAAATTGTACACACTAAATATCAGAATCTGAAACTAAACAGGAATGCATTTTCACTATTAACAATTTTAATAAATTAATAAATCTGATTTAAATCTGACTTAAAGACTGAGATTCAGACTTAAAGACTGAGGATTCCCTTTTACAAAGGCATATTAAAATTTGATCTACAATCTTTTTTGACTTTCTTATCGTACAAAAACGAAGAGTCAGGTTGTCTCAAGCTTATATCGTTCCTTACAAAATTCAATAAGAAAAATCGCCTAAATAAAATAATTTTTAAGATGTCATTCTAAAGAATGAGACTTCAATCTTCCAGCCTGCGCAAGTCTGAGCAAGTCTGACTAGCTCTCGAGAAAAATATAGCAACCGTACAAACTTTGCTTATCGCCAGAAGAGCACAGAAAACCATACTAAAAATTTTCAAATAGCTTTGCTTCAACTACAAAAGACAAAGCAAGCCGAAGCTCTAGGAAGAATCAGCATGCAATTTGTAAATAATTATGGCCGAATCGTACAAACTTTGCTTATCGCCGGAAGAGCAGAGAAGACCATACACAAAATATTCAAATTGCTTTGCTTCAACTACAAGACAAAGCAAGCCGAAGCTCTAGGAAGAATCAGCATGCAATTTGTAAATAATTATGGCCGAACCTTACAAACTTTGCTCATCGCCAGAAGAGCATAGAAGACCATACTAAAAAATTTCAAATAGCTTTGCTTCAACTACAAGACAAAGCAAGCCGAAGATCTATGAAGAATCTTCATACAATTTGTAAATAATTATGGCCGAACCTTACAAACTTTGCTCATCGCCAGAAGAGCCATACAAGACCATACCTAAAGTATTCAAATAGCTTTGCTTCAACTACAAAAGACAAAGCAAGCCGAAGCTCTCGGAAAAATCTGCATACAATTTGCAAATAATTATGGCCGAACCTTATTATGAATATACCCAAAAATTTCAAATAGTTTTGCTTCAAGTACAAAACAAAGCAAGCCCAGGAAGACTCAGCCTGCAATTTGCAAATAATTACGGCGGCGTCCGTCGCCATAAGCCGAAGTAGGGTCCGAATCGAGCAGAGACAAAGGCAGATCCGGACGCGGCAAGAAATCCGCGAGAGCCTCAGAATCCGAGTATCGGAGTCGCAGAAATTCCACATTATGATCCGCAGGGACTCGACTCTGTGCCCGAGCAGAGCTCGGTTGCTATTTATAAAACTCAATTACGATTTTCCTCCCGCGGAGTGGACCGCCCAGCCTTCGTGCCCGCGCCTTTGTGTCCCAGCACCTGTTGCACGAGTGCATCGCGCGAGTGCATCCGTTATCCGGGTGAAGCGAAGGTGCGTTTACCTTCGTCCTCGAGGAGGACCGATCCCCGGGGCTTCGGCTCGGGTCTGGTTTCCCTTTGTTTTGCACGGAGGACCGGTGTCGGTTCGGTGGAACACCAATGCGCGTTTCTTATCCCCCTGAAGTCGAAGTCGAAGCAGGAGCGAAGCAGAAGCGAAGCAGAAGCCGAAGCAGAAGCGAAGCGCGCAGAACACGGCGGGGAATACCCGTTGCAAAAAAGCCTTGCCCTTGCACGCGTTTATAACCGCTAAAAATCCACATTCCGCAACAGCCTGGCCAAGATGGAATTTATAGGCGTCCTACGGTCCAGCGGACCCGTCTGTATGCCAAGGACCGGGATCGAACGCTGAATTAATTATTGCCGGAGCTGCGATTGCTTCGCAGATTGAATTTTCGCGCTCAAGACCGTCTCGTGGGCGAGCCTTTCCTATTTTCACACCCACGACCCGCGGATCTTCGTGCAAGGCGATCGGAATTGGTGATCAGTGATTGGCACACGATCCAAAAACCGCTCCTTGAACCGTTTATCTTCAGGAGGTACGGACAAAGACGATTTTAAACGACTATTTGCTTCCTGGGATAAATAAATGATATAAGCAAATTTTATTTTGCAAGTGGAAGTGCGCACTATAATATTAATTTAATATCTAGGAATGAATCAAAGGTTCTGCCAAGTAGTTCCCTAAAAATGTACGAATTAAGCGCTCTGCGAACGGCTCAAAAATCCAAAGCAGGCAGAAAAGACGTAATTTCATAGTCAAAGCATTTTATATTGACCAGGAACATTAATTTAAATTCGACAGGGGTTTTGAATGAATTCGATATTCATGGGAGGACATTTTATTTATTTATTTTTATATATTTATTTATTTCATTAATAGCAGGGATAGCTGCATGCAATTCGAAACAGAGAGAAGATTCTAAAACTTGCAGAGCAACAGCACGTTTCTTACAACGTAACAAATGGCGAAAGAATAATAGAAATTTCTACTTGATTCCTGTGCTAAACAAATGATATAAGCAAATTTTAATTTGCAAGTGAAAGTGCGCAATTTAGTATTAATTTAATATGTAGGAATGAATCAAAGGTTCTGCAAAGTAGATGCCCAAAAATTTTTAGAAGTAAGCGTTCTGCGAACGGCTCTAAAATCCAAAGCAGGCCAAAAAGACATAATTTCATAGTCCTGAATATTCTGGAGGATCGATGAAGCATTCTATATTGGCCAGGAACATTCGACAGGGTTTTCAATCAATTTGATATTCATGAGAGGACATTTTTGAAACTCTTGAAAGTCTAAAAGTCTATTAGTCGTAACGAGACTGCGGTTTATTTTATTTATTTTATTTATTTCATTCATAGCAGAGGTTCGTTCGACAGTTCGTTTTACGACAGGTTCGAGCGACTTGATGCAGCGATGAGTCAGAAGGTATTTAATGTGTTAAACATAAAGAAAACGCATTGTTGCTATACCGAAGATAGATTGCAAACTTGTACAACTAATAAAACACGGATGGAAGACTGTCGGTATAGTGAATGCATTACGGAAACCGCACGAGTGATTCCGACGCGTGTTAAACGCTGTCGCCTGAAGACTCGAACGCGTGGTAAGCGATGTCGTCGATGACTTGGATGCGTAGTAAGCCATGTCGTCGATGACTTCGATGTATGGACAGGATCGTTGCATGATTCGAACAATACCTTTCCCTAAGCGCCATATTATTCGCCATACGATCACTGAGAATCTAAGCACCGTGGAAACGAACGCGATAAAATGTCTGCGGACTATGTTTTATTTTCTGTTTTCCAGCTAAACAGCTGTTTTAACGTTTTTAATGCTCGTAGCCACTTAGGCGGCTTTCTAATGGCTTTCTTGTGTCGAGGAAGAGTCTGATCAACTTCCTCTTGCCATTCGACCTCTGTTTAATATACTCTCCATTTGCGTTTAAAATTTTGTGGCATAAACTTGCTGGCAAACGGGGAAAACGGTCTTCTAAGAAAATAGTTTTGTACGCTCACAAGTTTCATTTACATTTAGGTAACTTTAATATAATTTAAATTTATGTTTATTCTTCTGTAACAGTCGCTGAAATTATGAAGAGCGTGGTGGCACTATAAAGTTACTGGACGAATTTCTTTTGGGAAACCAATGTTCTAATAACAAATTGTTTTGCACGTTTCTCGAAGTATTTCATTGGTCTACGACTGAAATTCATTACTCGGCCGTTTGTGTTCGATTTTTAATACTAGAATTACCAAAACCAGTCATTTTGACTGGTTCCTAATTTTTTTCTATCAGAATTACTGAAATTATAAAAATGTTTTCGTCAGAAATTTTTGAACGTACTTCTTTAATGACGAATACCATACAATAAGAATAGTATAAAGTTTTAATAGACGCAGTAACGTTATTTATTTGTATGATTTATTGTATGGTAGTTCTAGTGTTAAAAGAACGCTGCGCTGATAAATAAAGTATATAAATGCGACTAGAAAGAATGAGTTATTTAAAAGAACGCTGTGCCGATAAGTAAAGTATATGAACGCGAAAGAATGGGTTTTCGAATAAATTTCAGAAACGATCGAGCATCACCGGGAAAATCTCGTCGCTGTGCACGAGAGTTTCCTCGAGAGATAAAACGATGAGCAGTTCCGTGTCGCTTCGATGATCGAACAGGCTAAACGGCGACGTAGGCGTAAGAAAAATGATCTTAAGGAAGAGCAACACGAGCCTCGATTCATCGGTTGTTTTTATTCCGGCTTGCGTCACACAATGTTCCCGTGGTTTTTCTTCCGTTCTTTTCATCAGGACGATTTCCGTGTTACCGTACACCGTGACCAATCTGCACCGTTCGCCTAATCATCATCGATCAAAACCGCAGTGGCCTTCGGGAACGGTGTAGCACAACCGTGATACTTAAGGACGCCGTTTTAATGCTCGATCTATTCTTCCGACGATATCGAATGCACGCGGGAACCAACCACGGCAGAAAGAAACAAATAAACCAGAAGCATCGTGTAACATACTTGACGCATCAGAGAGAGAGACATGCGCATAAAATTAGGGGAGACAAAATGGAACATGGTGGGGACGCTCTCGTGACAAGCTTCGATGTGTGGTAGATGATGTTCCAATACGAACATAACTAATTAGATGAAATATGAAAATTAGGGCAGAGATAAATTAAAACATAGTGGTGATGCTTTTGTGACAAAATTATGATATATAGTAGATGTTGCAAATAAAGTGCAAGCATGAGGAATTAAATGAAGCAAACCAAATTAACGAGGAAATAAAATAGAACACAATGATTATAGTCTTGCTATTAAAAGAAGCTTATTAGCTTCAAGTTTGTCTGTTTCATTTAATTTATCATGCTTGCAATTTATTTACAACATCTACTATATATTACAAACTTGCTACAAAATCGTTCCCACTATGTTTTATTTGATTTCTCCCATAGTTTTGTGTGTTTCATCTAATTACTCATGTTCGTATTACATCTGCAATATCTACTGCATATTGAAGCTAATAAGCCTCCATTGATATTGCAGATGTAATACGAACACGAGTAATTAGATGAAATATATAAAATGAGGGCAGAGATAAATTAAAACATAGCTGGAACGCTTTTGTGACAAAATTATGATATATAGTAGATGTTGCAAATAAAGTGCAAGCATGAAGAATTAAATAAAGCAGACCAAATTTAGCAGTGGAACAAAATAAAACATAATAATTATACCCTTGTTATTATGAGAAGCTTATTAGCTTCAATATGCAGTAGATATGGCAGATATAATACGAACATGAGTAATTAGATGAAATATATAAAATGAGGGGAAAGATAAATTAAAACATAGTAGGGACGCTTTTGTAACAAATTTATAATATGTAGTAGATGTAAATAAAGTGCAAGCATGAGAAATGGAATGAAACAGGCTAAATTAGCGAGGAAACAAAATAGAACACAATGATCATACTCTTGCTATTATAAGAAGGTTATTAGCTTCAGTATGCGGTAGATCTTGCGGATGTAATACGAACACGAGTAATTAAATGAAATACATTAACAAGGAAACAAAATGGACCACGATGATGATGGTCTTGCTATTACAAGAAACTTATTAGCTTCAATATGTAGCAGATATTGTAGATTAAATATGAAATTAGAAGAAACAGATAAAATAGAAAATAATCGAGCCGCTAATAACAAGTTCGTAATATGCAATTTTAAATGAAGTACAAGAAGAAAAAATTTAACAAATAAGTAAAAATTAGGAAGGAATCAAAATAGAACTGTGCGGAGATGCTCTCATAGCAAATTTCAACATACATCGAATCTCATAAATAAAGAACAAGCAAACAAAGATTAACGAGAAAGATAAATCTAGACGAGAGATAAACACCGCGAAGATGCGCCTGTGACATTTTCGATTAGCCACGAAACAGGAAGTTCTCGCGCTGAAATTTCATTTCGAATCGTCTCGAGTATTCCTCCGATAATGTTCCGACTCATAAATTATACGAGACCCTGAGTTTACGCAACAGCGTCGATCGGAAATTCAGAGAATTCACGAACGCGTTGAATTAGGATTTTCTGCCTAGAAAAAAGGCAGTCGATCACAACGCGTTATCTTATCGACGGAAAATTATCAGCGGCGATTAACGCAAATGTGATCGCACACGGCGAACGTCTATCGGATCTACGAGTCAATGAGTCGCGATGAATGGACCTGTTCCGGAATCTTAACGATCGTTTAAATGATAATGAATCGCGTGTAGTTACACGATCATTAAGAGCGAGCTTCCTTGTACGTAATCGTTCCCTTTAATTTCCTGAGGCTCTCGAGGATTCGTTCGAGCTTCCGGTTGGCGGCTGCTCGCAGCCTTCGCGAGAGCATCGCGATCCAGGAAGAATAACGAGCGTAATTGCGCGTAAATTTCAATGAGTATCGATGGGAAACGGGAATTACCGATTTATCGCGTCACCTAAGACGATCGCCGCCAGACACGCGCGTCTTATTCTCCTGAAACCCTTTGCTATGACGGCAATCATTTTCGCATGCAAATCTCCCCGTACTCCTTCGCTTAACACTTTGCTGACCAGCAATTTTACACAGAACCTATGCCATGTCATCGGCTATTATTTTGTAATTGAATATGGAAGTAAAGTAAAACATTCGAAATAAATTCTAATAAATTTTATTTGCACTGAATGAAATGAAATTAACCTGTTAAGCACGATGCGCCATTATAGTGGCTTGAGCACACTCAATTTTATTATTAATTATTACAGTAAATTATTAATATTAAAGTATATGCATCATACCTTTTAGAAAAATTATAATTTAATTATCAACAAACCTAATTCAAAAATTATTAAAGTTAAAGTATGTGCATCGTATCTTTAAGAAGAATTATAATTTAGTTATCAAAAACTTTCATATCAATGTACTCTGCCGTATAGAGAAACTGCCCCGCACAAAATTCAATCGTGCCTAAGAGGTTAAACTTTGGACATTATTTTTATATGACTTTTAAAATATTGCGCAAAGCTTTTGCAATATTCTATATCGCTCTGGGTTTCATAAACTGAAATAGATAATGCAAGTCACCAATGTGTTAAGATTCTAAGGGAAGCAATGGCTTTCCGGAGAATTGCTTGCTACGACGGGGGTGTATCGTTATGATGTGCTTACCGGACTAATGAAAATCGGTAAGCTAAACGGTGTCGGCCGAGGGACAATGGGCTTTGTCGACAGTCGAGGATTTTTCTATAGGTTTTACCGCTGAACACCCTGCGTACGATTCAGGTATTTCTTGACCTCGGCAATATTTCGTTTAGAAACGGGCCGACGCGCCAAGGAGACCGAATCCGGGCGAACCGAACCGATTTCGCACGAATTCGCATGCAACCCGTCGGCGCATTTGACCGCGTACCATGCGCCAGATCACGAATCGGGTTGCGACCGAAGACCTTGCCTCCTTTTTCCAACGGAAAATCATCAGCATTCCACGGTTTATTGCGAGGTTGCGCCACGCGATTGCGATTCTTACGCAAATCACGACGCGGCGGACGGCGGCGGTGACAAATATCCGCGACAGCTGGCGGGCCCGACTGTTGTTTCTAATGGTGCGCGGCGGGAACGGGACTTTAATGGGCCCGAGGCTCCGCGAAATCGGGCCCCGGTGGCTTTTCGTACAGCTTAATCGTGCCACCGCGTAGTAATGCGCGTCTGATTGCACACACGTCGTGTTTTCGTGGAGATTTTATCGTGGACACGTAGCAATCATGCCTCGTATAAAGATGAGAAATTATGATTCGTCCGACGTCTCGGCGAAACTAATTGGTTTAGCACCTCGGCCGAGCCATGATCGTGGACTTCCTGATATAATTACTCCTAATTACCTCGTTCGACACGTTCTCGCACAGTTTCGTGCGTTCGCATCATCGTCCGACGATTGTTCTCGCCGCCATTCATACGATTCCATGATCGATGATGATTCAAGACTCTGTGCCTTGGCCGTAGCAATTTTTGCGAGACGCGTTGCGATACCGTTTCGAGAAACAACTGTATCGCCAGAATTCTAGGATGCTGTATTGTTTTCGACATGCCACAACTTCGGTGCGGATTGTCGTCGCATAATTAACCCTTTGCACCCCAATGGCGACTCTGGCAACGACAACCTCTTACCCGTTTGGCTGCGGACAGATTTTTACACTTTTCATATAATAAACTCACTTGTATTGCATTGCAACAAAATTATTTTAAAATACCATTTATTTACTTAAATCTGTAAATTCATTTTGTGGATGAAAGTAGTAAAAAGCACTTATAATTCGCTCAAATTAACACACATAAGTTTTTACGATCCTTTACACGAGTGGTTTGCTATATAAAGCGTGTGAATTCCCTTTTTACAAATAGAACAAATTAAGTTTGAACGTGTAACTCCTCTACCATGTTTATTGCTGCATTTAAACGATGTAACGGTGGTGGTCACCGGTGACCCCCTGGCATTTGACGTGTTAAAAAGTTTTCAGCAATGGATCATGAACCTTAGAAAATTCTGAAATAATCGCCGGTCGGTAAAGTGTTAATATTCGAAGAGTTCGGTCGGTTGTTTCGCAATGCTGCTGCGTGGTGTTGATTTTCGTGAAAAATCGCGAGTATTTCGAAGCTTTGGTTAACCGATCGACGGGATTCACGAAGAAGAAACGATTAGAAACGATTAGAAACGATTAGCCGATCGTTCTGCCGGGACTTTCTTCCGCTGGACCGCGATCGCGTATGCAGCGTCGCGGAACCGCGAAAACCGGACGTAGTTACACCGTCGACACCGTAGAGTTATAACCGTAATTATGGTAAACATATTGCCGCGATTCGGTGCCGCTACGTTGATTACACCGACGGGTTTGTAGGTGGAGATTAAAAGAGTCCGCCGACTGCGAAAGAATTCGCGACGCTCGAGGGAACCGATCATGGTTGTCGGAATTTCTGTGGGAATTCGTCGCTTTATCGGGAGTTGTTTGTCGTTTCTGATGAATCATTCTTCGTTCATTTAGAAGAATGTTTCCTCGAAATTGTTCTCTCCTTAAGGTTCCTCCGCGTTGCCTCATATTCTGGTCGTTAACCCGACGGAGATCACTGCAATTTTGTTTCTCTTCAATTTAAAAGAAATTTGTTTTCATGAGACAGCAGGAAAGTTTTGTTCGGGCTTGGACACGCGTAAATACGAGATTATGCTGCGGTATAACCGTAACAAAGCATAACACGTTATATAATACCGGTAATACCGGTGATTTGAAGCTAGCAAAACTGGTACAATAACGTGTACGAAAGATAAGTTCCCCTCGCATTGCTCCCCGTTTCGTTAATAACGATCTAGGCACGGGTTCTTCTTCTGCTTCTCTTAATTTCGTTAAAGAGATTCTAATGAACTACGAGAGGCAGATAAATTCATTCGAAGGTCGCCTAGACTAGGATAGAGCTGACTCAAACTTGGCACTGTGGCAAAAAGATTCATTTTTCTTATAGTTCTTTGTATTTCGTTGACAGGTTAGGTGACAGCACATACTATTATGTGACATAATACATCAGGTTATACAAGAATTGCCTAGAATGTTCTAGAATACGCCATAATATATCCGACAATACAAGATTGTACTAGAATATACCAGAATATACTAGAGTAATGCAGAATATACCAACATATGACATAACATACCAGATTATAGAAGAATATAACAGAATGTACCAGGATATACAATAATTTACTAAAATGCACCAGGATATACAAGAATTGACTAGAATGTTCTAGAATACACCATAATATACCTGACAATATAAGATTATACTAGAATGTTCTAAAATACACTATAATATACCTGACAATACAAGATTATACTAGAATATACTAGAATATACCAGAATATACTAGAATAATGCAGAATATACCAACATATGACATAACATACCAGATTATAGAAGAATATACTAGAATATACCAGAATATACCAGAATATACTAGAATAATGCAGAATATACCAACATATGTCATAACATACCAGATTATAGAAGAATATACTAGAATGTACCAGGATATACAATAATATACTAAAATGCACCAGGATATACAAGAATTGACAAGATTCTATTAAACAATGACCTACAGCTAAATTCTTTAAAAGATCACTTACATTAGCATAGAACTGGCCCAGACCTGGCAATGTGCCAAAAACATTCATTCTTCTTCTACTTCTCCTCATTTCGTTAAAAATATTCTACCAAACAATGATGGACGGCTACGTTTGTTTTTAAGGTCATACAGACCAGCACAGAACTGGCCCAGACCTATTACAGGGTAAAAAAGGCTGATTCTCCTCA
>CM052087.1:11446279-11459486 GCA_028453745.1 Agapostemon virescens
GCAGGTTTCCGCGGAGAATTTTGAAAGATCTCTTGCCAGCTTGCATACGTAACGGCAATGTATTATTATAAAATTAAATTCCAGCTGCAACGTTAACAATGTTGCTGGAGACCACAATCTCGAGTGCAGCCAGATGGAAACAAGTACTTCTTAAGGAACGAATATAATAGAAATGCTCCTATTACGTACCGGAGAGTAATGATTCCCAATTGGCCGATTGATTTATCGCGGAATATGCAGCTTTTTGCATGAAACGAATCGACCTTGAGGTGTCCTTCGACGTGTGTGTCGGCCGATTCTTCATCGAGCCCGGTTGAATTCGAACCGGGCAGGGATCGTGCACGTCTAAAGTGGGTTACCTTGGGTCTAATTGAAGGGAAGTAATCAAATTACATATAATGATACCTGTACCCGAAGTTGTAAATACTTCTCTCATTGAAACATCCGGCTGTTTAACCGCGACCCTTCGAATCTGCCGTGGATCAACATGGCGGATGTTAATTCGCGTAATTAGCGGACAATCTTACGCGCGTTCGTCGCCGGCTTCCGCGAGCGAACCTTGCGAGGAACATTCGTCGCGAATTATGCAATTACACTTTTCTCCGAGCAACTCGCCAGCGAGCGAATGATATTCCGTGGAAGTCAGAGTAATTGCAACATTTCGTAATATTAAAGT
Source organism: Agapostemon virescens (assembly GCA_028453745.1). Taxonomy (NCBI): domain Eukaryota; kingdom Metazoa; phylum Arthropoda; class Insecta; order Hymenoptera; family Halictidae; genus Agapostemon; species Agapostemon virescens. Next base: position 11,446,956 of record CM052087.1, read on the forward strand.
TATCTAAGAACACGCGGTTGCGAAACGGGCGCGTTCGATGACTTTATTTGGACCTGGCGGGTTCGCTTTTTCGCGAAATCGGTTGCCTACGATTAACTTCGCGCGTTAGACGTGGATCACAATTGATGGACAATTGTTTACTGGTTTACCTGCAATTATTAATGGCGACGAGACTTCGTAGACGATCCTACGAATTTTTCAAGTAAGCATTGCTTGGACGCTGGGTTTAAGGTTAGTCCGCCATTTTGAGGCATCCTAATACTTTCTATTTTTGATTATTGAGATGGTAGAGATGTGTCCGTGAGCAATGAGTCGGTAGGATTGTGTCTGTGGGTGTAAATTATTTTTAAAAAGTGGTGAAAAATTTTAAGTGACATTTTCTCGTTATTTTTAATAGTAAACGTGATAGCAACGTTGTTTATAATAGTAAACTCACACGGGAACATATTCTGATGCGAAAATCCGATTTTTACGAAATTTATGGGAGTTTATAGTTCTTTGAAAAATATTTGACACGTGTTTTTCTTTATTGGCAATCATCCACTTTGAAGGGGTGAAAACAGTCCTCAAAGTTGGGGTATTTTTGAGATATCTCGTAGACCAGAAGTCGAAAAAATTTGAATTTTCTTTTAAATTGTGTTGTTTTCAATGGGAAATGTAATCGCGCAGAAAAATTTTAGCAATAGTTTTTTGTTTAAATAATAAAGCTATAAGCTCCCCTATTATATATAAAATTAAATGATAGTTCTAGTGTTAAGAAGTTAGCAACAAATTGAAAGTATGAAAATTGGGGTTGCAAAAATATTATACTCGTTTCTCGAGTCTAAACCCTTAGCGCTTCAATGGCGCCTGTGAGGTGACGCTAAAAATTCTCTTATTATTATTTCAGACAGATTTGACATCGCTGTGTTTGCAGTTGAGAAGTCGGTGAATATTGAAATGTTAACATTTAATATGCATGCACAAATTGAATATGTAAAAATTGCATATGCACGAAAGGAAACGATGATGCACGTGGAATTATTCTAGGACGAGAAATGTGTCTCGTGTTAGGAATTAAAATAGCTTGGAGCTTAAAGGGTTGATCCCGAAAAAGGCAAAGGGTTCCCGCCAACATGTCCAGAAGAAGTACTTCGTTCGTTCCACGCATCAACAGGAATTATCATTGCTGTTAGCGTCGCTGAAAAGAGTGTGACTCGGCGAGGCTCGCTTCATAAATCATCATTTATCACTTAATTAACCGCGAGCGTTGCCATAACCTTTGCACTGACGAGTCAATCCAGCTTGTTTCGCCAGATAACTGGAGAAGCAAAAATGCCGGCTTCGTTCACCGTGAAATCGCAAACACGCCGTGCAACGATCGGAAGAATGTTGATCGTCGATCTATTATTCATTCGTCAACCATTTCGTCCTAGAATCTTCTAACGGAAACCACATTCGTTCGGAAAACCCGCCGGGATGAGGATCGAAGTACCAAGAAGATGGCCGTCCATTAACAGTGTCCTATTCGAATCCTTTCTAAAATGTTTTGTCATCGTCGTTCGTAAACGATTCGAATTAAAATGTCGCCGGTTTTTGCTGCACTTTCCGATTGCACGGATATTTTGTTAATTAGACCGGCATTGCGAAATTCGCTGTACCACATCCTCCTTTCTATCTTTCTTAATTAAACGTGCTTGTGATCGAAACAAAATTTCGATCGCTAATTGCTGTACATTTCAAAATTGTGCATTATGGACGAACTTCTTCATCGGTTCGTAAATTGCATCTCTACGGGGATTATTACTTTTGTAAGGTATTAAACTGACTGTCTTTATTAAACTGATAAGAAGAGGGGCATTGCGAAATTTAGCTATATTTCATTCGATGACTGCTCAGCATTTCGAGATGGCCGATTTAGACTCCATTTGTCATTTTGTAAATTAACTCTCTGCGACATTTTACAATGTAGTAAATCAATTTTATCTTACATTATTTTTAATATTGTAGACTGAGAAGTCTAGCATTTCTGTATCCTAGAAAATCGGCAGTCTATCCCTCAAAATGATGCATATATGTGACATCGTGAGAGGGTGCATCGCAGACTCACTGTACAATTTTCTCAACCATATCTCTACAGATTTAACAATTTCTACAAACCATAATAAATAAAGTCGCCGTATAATCGTCTAATATAAAAACGGTGGTGCGTCGAAGCGGCCGTCCGAGTTTCTCCCATTGGTTGTATAACTTTTTTCAGAAAGATTAGTGAAAGCCGAAATGGCCATTCGGTGTATCCGAGCAGAAATACCGTAACAGAGCGGAATACGTGTAAATAGAACATCGATTCGATCGACGGTTATTTAAACGATACGTTTCCCAACGTCGGCAGAAACTCTGGATGCCGGTTGGAAGACAAACAGCTCGCGAAGCTCCCGCGCGGCTTTCGCAAACCGCCGTCTGGTTCCTGACTCGACTGAATAGTTTCCGAATTGAATTGACCTGGATTTTCCTCGAGAGTCCCTGCACCACGAGCCCTTGCATCATCCGCGGGAGTCTTCTCACGCCTAGCCTACACACCAAACCCGCAAACGTAGAACCTGTTACTCGCCGCGGAGCAATAAGGATCGCCGGAGAACGGATAGAGCTAGGTTCTAGCTCGAGCCCGGTCAGTAATATCGAAGGATCATTAACGCATCCTCGTCGAGGGGGGAAAAGCGACGCGGGACGAGCACACACCATTCTGATTGGGAAACTGGCTGTTGTGAGAGAGCAACACTTTGATCCGGCTCCGCTTATGCTTGTTTATCGTGCCGTCTCTGCTCCTCCTTGGACGAAGCGCAACGAGGATGTACGCGCGAGCCGGTGACACTACGTCGTCGGTGTCAAGGATTCCGAAGGATGCGCAGCACGGCTAGCCTATACCGAGATTTATTGGGTTATTTGCGTATATGTTACAAGGCTGCCAGAACGGCGAGTGACACTGCGGATCCTGGACGGAAGACCGGTGCAAGCAAATGCCACCGGTTTTCGTCGCGTTCGACCGTTTGTAGAGCATCTCTGCTGGCGAACGACAATTTTCTCGGATCCGAGGACACCAGATGTTATTACGGGCTTCTCCGCGTACCATTCGAGGTGTCCAGTTCGCGTCATCTTTGAGGCTTTGCTTTTATACAGGACTTGAACGCATTGAACGTCACTTGAATCGAATCCAAAAGCTTCAACGATTTTGTTTCGATTAAATTGTACGTGACGAATATTTAATAAAAATATATACGATTTTACGAAAATTTATAAGGTTTTAAACTATTTCCTTTAGCCACTCGTTTGGAAACACGAAAACGATCTCATGATTAATTAACCCTTTGCGGACGCGTGTCGGATATATCAGCCCAATTCTCGCGCTGCGGCTGGCGTATGTCTGTCGTCGTAAACGATAAGATACGCATGGGTATACTAGCATAAGAAGTCAAATTACCTCTCAATGAAATTAGAGACCTTTAGCGATGATTTTTTGGGGGATTGGAAGTTTCAGTAATAAATTCCTATCTATTTTATCAGGAACATCACAAGGAATACAATTTAAAAAAGTTAACTCATTTACAATTTGTACGTCACTTGATAGATCAATTGGTTAGAGATTTTCGAGATGTTGATTCCAAGCCTCCATCGACTTCTGGAACAGCAGACAGGCTAAACCTGCCTTTTACATATTATTCGGCGAAATGAGACGGGAAGGAGTAAAGATTGTGTCGTATGCTCTAATTAGAAAACACGACTAAATTTGTTTGTTTATGATTTTGTTGGATTTTATGAAAGAGTTATTTGAATAAAGCTCTAGGTTTTATAATGCAAACGTGCGACGTGAATATTTTCTTTACTGCGCGATCCGATACCTGACGTCCACAGCGACGTTCGCTCGTCGGGCGGCTCCGTCCGCAAAGGGTTAAATGGCCGTTCAATGTGTTAAGATATGAGTTGGTACTATGTAAAAATTGTGAAGCTTGGAGAAATTTGACTTTTCAAGTTGTAAAGGGGGTTTGTGGTGTCTTGGAAACGTTTGGTAATTGATTAGTGAAATTTGAGGAGGTGTGCTAAACCTAGGAGGATGTTATGGATTAGAGAATCTGGAGAGTTTCTCGATCCTTAACCCTTTGCGGTCCGCACTGCATTTTCCGAGCACAGCGGCAGTGACAGAAGATAATGCTCGTATCTAAAGGGTTAAGCTAGATGCTCGTAATTTTTGAAGACGATACAGCGACCAATAGCCGAGCAGAAAATTCGAAACCGGTGACGCGCGAGCGTCCCCGGAGATTTGAAAGCGCGGCAAATGATATCCTCGAAGAGTTCGATGCGCGGTTAGGCGAGATCGGACATGTTCTCGCAGAACGCAGCCATAGTCATGTTCCAACGTTATTGTACAGTTGTAGATCCTTCAATTGGCATTTATATGATCTACGGTAGCACCTATTCGCCTTGGTCCCGTTCTACGGAACGAGTCCGTTGAGACGAGATCGCGAAAGAGAACTGCGACGCGATAAACGACCGATCGCCGCGCACAACGGGTGTTTAATCTACATTTATATGCCGCGTATTAACACCTATTCGCCTTGGTCCCATTCCGCGGATGAATTCGACGCCGAGAGAGTTGAAAGGAAGAGCACCGCGCGGAAAGATAGCGTCTATGATTCACGCGTTGCAAAATTAGGTGAATTGGCCGTCGAGGTGAGAAGCGCGCGCATTAAGACGGTTCTAGTGCTGCGAAACTGCTGCGATCTTCTTTTTCTTGTTCTTCGCCTTCTGGTTCTTCTTTTACTTCTTCTTCTTGTTCTTCGTCTTGTGGTTCTTCTTTTTCTTCGTTTGTCCGCGAAGTAATCAGCCCATTTCCTCGGGATGAACGAAGAAACTGTAACTCGATTATACCGCACTTATGTTGAGCAACCTAAGTTATACGCGTGCGTGAAGTTTTGTCAAAATTGTAGAAAGACTGTGGATATTGAAAGACGCAAGGATATTTGATAATTTGAAGATTCATTTCAATCGCAGTTTCTTATAATTTTTGTGTTTTTCTGTTAATTATATTTAGTAGCGATCTTGATCAGTATCTTGATCTTGATTTATGTAAATTGAAGTTCCTCACGATTTTTGACATTTTTGATTATTTGTGTCTAGTAGGGACTTTAATAGATTTTTATTAAACTTCGTGCATCCATATTAGGATTTGTCTAAATTGTAGTTTCTCACGATTTTTGACATTTTTAATTATTTATGCCTAGTAGAGACCTTAACCGATTTTTATGAAACTTTGTGAATGCGTATAATCTTCGTGCCTATGATTTATCTGAATTGTAGTTCCACACGATTTTTAACATTTTTGATTATTTATGCCTAGTTATTTATATACCTTAATCGATTTTTGTAGAGGTTCGTGAATGTATAAAGAGACAGTTGAGATGTGTATCGATGTAGTGGATCTTTTTGTATTTATTGGATGGTTCTATACCACCGTTAATTTCTACGACGCGTTCGCGAACAGGGAAACTTTCCACCGGTGTCTTCAACAGCGACCTCATCTGTCAGCGTAAAAACAACACATTATCTCCTTGATAAACGCCCGGGATATTGGTGGGCACGCGTGACCTCGCGTTTGGCGTTTAGTTTCTCCTTAATGGCGAATTACGTTTCGTGAAACGGGCCGAGTTTGAGTCACTGCAATTGTGAGAACGCGGACTGAGTTTAAAGGTGCTTCGAATATAATAAACTCCGGTCAACTTTGACCCTTTACGTTCCACTATGTAATCCGAGGAACTGCCACAAATTGCTAATCCACAAAATGTAACAAAAGAAGAACAAGAATGAGGATTGTAGGCCTTCTAAGCCACTCATAAATCAAATCCAACGTATACCATAGTGTCCCTAGCCACAGGACTGCTTGGAGATGAAAATTCACAAACTGCACCGAAAGAAATGCAAAAATAAAGATTGTAGACGTTCTAAAGCCAAGCATTGACCAAACGCAACGTATGTCACGGTGTTTCAGGCCACAGGACTGTCTGAAAATGGATATCCACAAAATGCACCAAAGAAAATGCAAAAATAATGATTGTAGACGTTCTAAAGCCACGAATCAATCAAATCCAACGTATATCATGGTGTTCCAGGCCACAGGACTGCCTGGAGATGAAAATCCACAAGTTGCACCAAAGAAAATGCAAAAATAAAGATTGTAGACGTTCTAAAGCCACGAATGAATCAAATCCAACGTATATCATGGTGTTCCAGGCCACAGGACTGCCTGGAGATGAAAATCCACAAGATGCACCAAAGAAAATGCAAAAATAAAGATTGTAGACATTTTAAACCCACGCATGAACCAAATCCAACGTATACCATAAAGTTCCAGGCCACAGGACTGCCTGGAGATGAAAATCCACGAAATGTAACGAAAGAAGAACAAGAATGAAGATTGTTTGCGTTCTAAAGCCACGAATGAACCAAATCCAACGTATATCATGGTGTTCCAGGCCACAGGACTGCCTGGAGATGAAAATCCACGAGATGCACCAAAGAAAATATAAAAATAAAAATTGTAGACGTTTTAAAGCCACGCATGAACCAAATCCAACGTATACCATGTTGTCCCTAGCCACAGGACTGTCTGAAAATGAAAATCCACAAAATGCACCAAAGAAAATGCAAAAATAAAAATTGTAGACATTTTAAACCCACGCATGAACCAAATCCAACGTATACCATGAAGTTCCAGGCCACAGGACTGCCTGGAGATGAAAATCCACGAAATGCACCAAAGAAAATGCAAAAATAAAAATTTTAGACGTTTTAAAGCCACGCATGAACCAAATCCAACGTATACCATGTTGTCCCTAGCCACAGGACTGTCTGAAAATGAAAATCCACAAAATGCACCAAAGAAAATGCAAAAATAAAAATTGTAGACGTTTTAAACCTACGCATGAACCAAATCCAACGTATACCATGAAGTTCCAGGCCACAGGACTGCCTGGAGATGAAAATCCACGAAATGTAACGAAAGAAGAACATGAATGAAGATTGTTTGCGTTCTAAGACACTCATAAACCCAATACAATGTATATCATGTTGTCCCTAGCCACAGGACTGCCTGAAGATGAAAATCCACAAAATGCACCAAAGAAAATACAAAAATAAAGATTGTAGACGTTCTAAATCCACTCATAAACCAAATCCAACGTATACCATGTTGTCCCTAGCCACAGGACTGCCTGAAAATGAAAATCCACAAGATGTAACGAAAGAAGAACAAGAATGAGGATAGCAGGCGTTCTAAGCAACGCCTAAACAAAGTCTAGAACAACCCAGACAATAGCAAGCCACACTCAGAGCAACGTAACGTTAGAAAACCCAATGGAAAGTGAACAGTGCAGAAAATGAAATTCGTTCAGCGGTTCGGTGTCTCGTAAATTACTTTCAGGCCGAGGCTCGTGCGCCGGACAATAGCGTTCGGATTCTCGCGTTGCGTAAATCTCGGATCCTCCGTTCGGCGATGATTTCTTTCGCGAGCCTTCTACGGTGAAGAATCCGCTGAAATATCGAGGGATCGCCAGGAGATTACGATCAAAGGCCGCGTGATAATCGCTGACCCGGATCAACGTTGTTTCCCAATCCCCGGGGTTGTTCGATTATCAATTAACCGAGAAGCAGAAGCAACAGAAGAAGAAGAAGAAGAAGCAGGCGAAGAAGAAGAAGAAGAAGAGTGTGCGGCTGCCGAACATAACCGTGCATAGCCGAGAGTGGCTGAGCTCGTAATAACTGGAATCCGTCGGTCGTTCCCGCGGTCCACGACGCTCTTAAACGTAACGAGGATGATGGTAATGATTACGATGTCAATGGCGGCGGTCGCAGAAGGCTAAGTAGCCGATGCACCGGCTCTCTCTGGCGCAACGCTCTGCTCGCAGACAGCTAAGTGAACATCTGCCCGGACACGTCGCGTGGAAGAATAGAACGGTCGCGGGGACATGAAATTGCTTTTAAGTAGCTGTAAAGGATGCACGAGCAGTCCCGGTCGAGACACTATTGTCTACCTTGCGCAACACTTCGGGATCTTTTCAGGATCTTTTCAGGATCGACGGACGGATCGATCGATCCGAGGAGATCTCGCATCGGTGGACTGCAGCGAATTCTGTCGCAGCCGAGAATCGATTCTTCGTGAAATTCGGGAGATCACCGAAACGATTCTGCGTCAACTGGTCGTAAATTAATAGTTTTGTGTATAAACTCGATAGTTTTGTGTCACTCGACATCGACGTCTATAATCGATGACAATATTTTTTTATTGATTTCATTGACATATTGGATTAATCACTTTTTAAAATTGTTATCGTTTTATTCAGCACAGTTGTTATTTAGGACTTAGAAAAACGTACATACAGAAACCACGCGCACTGTGCATATTTCTGACGCGATTTTCTGTTCGGTAACGGCATTTTGCGGACGGGACTCCCGTAGCGAAAGGGTTAATTGATAGTGTAGGTGATTTAATTAATTTATTCAGCAGAAATCCATTTTACAAGTCAATTTCGTCAAAGGTTCGGCGAGAACTGTTTATAATTTCGGTTCGCCTTTGTCTCCTTAAAGAAATATTGGAATAATAATATAGGAACTTCTCATTGGTCGCATTTCACAGCAGACAGGATGTAACGCATTCTACAAGAGATAGGGTCATTTACAAGAAAGGGTTGATTATTTTTCAGGTTCAGAGAATGAATTTTCTCAAGGATTTAATTGAATATGTCTAATGGACTCGTTTGCAATCTTCGTGGCAAGAATGTCCTGGTTTAAAATTGTATACGAAGGTTCGTTTCAGAGTGGCCATTTTTGCCAATTAAATATTACAAACCGTCGACCACGTTGTTAAACTACGGCAATTGGAAATTGAATACTGCGTATGTCTGGCAGAGCTGTTTGCAATCTTCAGGAATGTCCTAGTTTGAATTCGCCACAAAGCTTCGTATTACAGTGACCACTTTCGTCGATTAAATATTACAAACGTCGACCATGTTGCTAAACTACGACAAATGGAAATTTAATACTGTGTGTGTGTCTAATGGGCTCGTTCGCGATCTTCGTGGAGAGTGTTCTAGTCTCAAATTCGTCACAAAGGTTCAGATTAGAGGGACCACTCTCGTCAATTAAATATTACAAACGTCGACCATGATGCTAAACTACGACAAAAGGAAACTGAATAAAATTTATGTCTATTAAAATTGATTGCAATCTCGAGCATAATCTTCTAGTCTCGAATGCGCCATAAAGGTCCAGATGAAAGTTACCACTTTCGTCAATTAAATATTGCAAACGTCGATTACAAATGTCGATTACAAACGTCAATTACAAACGTCGATTAAAAACGTCGATTGCAAATGTCGATTACAAACGTCGATTACAAATGTCGATTACAAACGTCGACCATGTTGCTGAACTACGTCAAACTTAAATTGAATAAAGTATATGTTTATTAAAATTGTTTAAAAGTTCGAGCATAATCTCCTAGTCTCGAATTCACCACAAATGTCCAGATTGGAGTAACCACTTTCTTATCAATTAAATATTGCAAACGTCGATTACAAACGTCGATTACAAACGTCAATTACGAACGTCGATTACAATTGTCGATTACAAATGTCAATTACAAACGTCGATTACAAACGTCGATTACAAACGTCGATTACAAACGTCGACCATGTTGCAAAACTACGACAAACATAAATTGAATAAAGTGTATGTCTATTAAAATTGTTTACAAATTTCGAGCAAAATCTTCCAGTCTCGAATTCGCCACAAATGTGCAGATTGGAGTGACCATTTTCGTCAATTAAATATTGCAAACGTCGATTACAAACATCGACCATGTTGCTAAACTCCGACAAACAATAATTGAATAAAGTATACGTCTATTAAAATTGTTTCCAAGTTCGAGCACAATCTCCTAGTCTCGAATTCGCGACGAAGGCTGATTTCATCGATTCCCTGATCGGCGTATTAAATATTGTAAACATCGATCAAGTTGCACACCTGCGATTATCGATGCACAGCCAATTTGTAAAGTTTCTCAGCGCTCCCAGTGGGAGCATCCTCATGAATAATTTTTTTCCTCGGTAAAGTGGCAGCCCTTGAAAACCGTTTGCAAACGTTTGCACAGGGATGTCGGCGTCATCGCTTCGAATAAATAATAGCGGAGCAACGAGCGTTTACAAGCTACCGTCCCGGCTCCTTTCGGAAGCCATTCTGTTTAAACGGGAGTGCAATTACCGTAATGGTTCATAAATAGACGCGAGGCGCAGTACAAGAAGACGACGAAGACGAAGAAGAAGAAGAAGCGAGGCTGTTCGTGAACGGTTCGATGCATTCCACGTACGTCCGGTGCATCGGCGTGGATGCGCTCGGTAATCGGCGAGTACACCCAATCGAGGAGTATTATTATGTATTTAATTACGACGGTCTGGTACGCGCCGACGATATTCCACGGGGATAAAACCGCGGCTTAAAGACTATCTAAAAGTTTATCGTGGACAGAGCGCGCTCGCGCGCGTCTCCACGCGCATTCGTGTCAAGGAACGCAGCGCAAAATTGCAACTACGAGCGATCAGCATTTTGCATAACGCTTACGGACACAGTGCGAGTCGTCGCGTCTTGTTCCTCCGGTGGCTCGTTTTCCGAAAGACAAACCCCTGCACTATGACCAAACGGAATCTCGTGACCAGGATCTTCCATGGGATCCACTAAATATGTAAATTATCCATTCCACCTTAAGCAAAATACAATTTCGCTTTCTGAAGCAGTTAACCCATTGACTGCCACGCAAATTTAGCGCGTCCTGCCCTGGGTGCCACGGTTTTATTTTAATATAATTAATTTAATATATAGTTTTAATAATAATTTTAACCCTTTGCACTCGAAGTAATTCCACTCCAAAATCGAAACAATATTTTTGTCTATAATAACTCCACCGTAGATAGTTAATTTCCTTTCGTTCATACGAAATTAATTACTATGACTCGTGCTTAGAACTTCTAGATTTTTAGTGATTTCTCAATTTCAAACCTGGCGATATAAGAGCTGTTTAAATAATAGTAATGCAAGTTTTAAGCCTTGAAAGCCCTCCGGCGTTTCCCCTAATTTCCTAACGCCTTTCGATCTGGGGGGGGGGTCCTAATCCCTCATTCATCCGTGATCCCATCAAATTCGAATCCTTTTTGTAGAGAAGAAATGAATATTGAAAAAGAAGCAACTGTAGAAAGTTTAGATAATCGCGCGGTCCGTGACACGCGAAGATGATTTACGGCGAACGGAAAGGCGCGAACCCCGTCGGTAGACGCGACGAAATGGATTGCGAATGATCGTGGTCAGTCATGGTTGGTCCCACGCGATCATTTCGCGCCGTTGCACACGTCGGTGGTCCTTTAACGAGCCGTACACACAAGCCATTCTCCGCGATTCTAAACGACGATAACCCCAGTCGTTCGACCGTCCGCTGCTCCTGTTCGCCGCTACCAAAGTGTTCCTTTCGTCGTTTGCACAACAGTCGTGTACGCGAACAACCGCCGTCCTATCCTGCCGCGCGAATCTTCCGAGAATTATGCTAATCGTACAGCACAATGAAATTAACGATGCTCTTCTGGAACGCGGTGTCTCTCGCCGTGGAACACTGCGCTCGCCGTAAGGTCAACGGAATCGTACTGGTTTCGGGCCTTTCGTTTTCACCGAGTCAAAAGTCCATTGCTCGTCGTGACCTCGTGGTCGAGCAACGACGAGCAAGATGCTTGAGCTTTCCTAGCTAGCCCCCTTGAACCATCGTCTACGGTCATTTTCATTTCGACTGTCCTTCCCGATGATTTTTATTAGCAGAGGTTTGAGGCTGTCACGGCCCGGCATCGTACAATTATTATTGTTCAGGCTTTCGGGCGTAAGCGGTGTCCTAAAGGAATTTTTCTGCAGCTAGCTTTATCAGGGGGTCGGAAGACACACTGATACACTCGTAAGTTGGGAAATATCTTCCTTTAGGATACAGCTTACACCCGAAAGCCTCAAAAATAATAATTGATTTTTATTACACGTCTTATCTTTATCAAATGTCTTTCTCGAAACTTGTCTCCGTTAAACGCTTCGACCACCCCATCGTTCACGGGTAGCCTACGTCAGCAGGCCCTAGACCACTATTTGCCTCGGCAAACCCCATAAAACACCTCGACCGTCTCACAGAGTTCTGTTAGCTCGGCAGACACCACGATTTAAGCTTGACAAGGCAGCGACAAAAAGAACGAGCAAGTTGACGAGGATCTAGCAACTACTCGTTATTCAGCTTCGTCTGGGGACTCTAGACCGTTCTTGCAAGCTCCGTAAAACGGCAAACACCTCGACAGTCGCACAAATCTTGTTTTTAAGATTGTTTTAAGATTGAGAGGTCAGCAATATTGAAACGAGTACATCGTTACGAAGAGGATTAAGCTTCTCCTCGTTCCTCAGCTCTGCCACGACAGCTTGTACCATCATTCC
>CM052087.1:11492840-11509729 GCA_028453745.1 Agapostemon virescens
CAGTACACAAAGTTACCGATACTATCTTCATTTTGAAGTCATTCACAGATCCGTTCATTCTGCTTTGTTAGCTCTTCGGGAACGACAACTTCCCGTTTCTTTCTGTAACATCGATAAAACTAACGTCGGAACTACTGATATTGTCTCAAGTGTATTCCGCTTTATCAATATTCTTTATAGATACTGCAGAAAGTCAGGCAGATATTCTAGAATTTCATTTATTTCTAGAAAGTAAGCTTTTCGAGTAAGTCTTCGAGTTCTACAATTGGTTCAATATGTCGGTCAATTTTAAGATGTGTTAAAATCGGTACGTTTCACAGATGTGGTCACTGAAGGGTTAATAAATCTCGTTTTATAAGGACAACATCAAGGGCTGGGCTTGTCCTGAACGCCATAAGGGCTGGTTCCAAGGGTCACGCAATTTTTCATCCGAAGAAAAATGGTGGAAGTGGAATGATCGAAGGTAAGACACCGTTCTAAATTTTATCGCAATCTCTAGCTCGTTCATACTTTTTATATTCTTTATAGAGACGTTCTAGGAAGTCAGGCGCGGCTCGATTCTTCAGGGATGACGCACGATTACGGACTTCCTTCGACGCGATCGACGATGTACAGTGTTCCAGGTGTTATCGTAATCTCCTGGTCATTTAAACACTTTGCAAGTCATCTTCGCAGCTGTCTTCGAGTTCCACAAATAATGGATCGAAGCGTCCAATGTCCAATATTCCAGCAACTGAAGAGTTAATAAAACACACATTCGCCATTACTTGCGACAGCTTATTGCCAATTTACTAACGAAATTCTCATTACACACTGGACAGTTTCCGGAGCTTCCGGGGTCACAGGGTACGATCCGACATAATTGTTAGTTATCAAAAACGTTCAACAATAAAATCACAAAGAACTTGGCGATCCTAGTTATTATCATTTCAGAAGTATCTCTGCTCTCCATGGTCGGAAGACAGGTCGCGACTCTCATGCAATTACAATGAGAACGCGCGTCAACGAAACTGTATAGTTGCTGGACGTTGCTCGAAGTATCAAGTCTGCAAATACGAAACCGGAATTTGCCCATACTTGGCGCTAATTGTCAATGTAGTTACTTTAAAATCGTGTCATTAACCCTTTGCACTCCAAATAATTTTAATTCCTAACTCGAAACATTTTTCTGTCCTAGAATAATTCCACTGCACGTGGCTCATTTCCTTTCGTGCACATCAAATTTGTTACTGTTAATCATACGGCAACACTTCAATTTTTACTAAGTCCTTAATTACAAACATTTGTAATGTACAAATTATTTTGAATAATAGCTCGACAAGTTTCAGTGTCGTCTCAGAGGAGCCATCGGAGTGCTAAGGGTTAACACGTTGACTGCCCCGCGAATGTTATGTGGTAGATGCGAGCCTTGCCTATTTTATTCGTACAAACGGTCAGAATTATTAATACTTATCGTAAGGTACTTGATAACAAAGTTTTCACTGTACGCTATAATTTCATTCATTTGAGAACGAATAAATTAATTTATAGTGCCAATAACTTTAATAAATTCGTTTTTAGCAAATCAATAGCGCCGGTCAACAAATTAAATCCGTCCTATGAGCATAAAAATCTTCAAATAATTCGGTACTCGAAGGGTTAAAAGGCAACCGAAAGTGATTTTGCTTCGTCAATGCAGCATCGCGCACAGCGAAACTGGACACTGCGCGATTCTCGGCGATCGTAAAAATTAATTAGTTGCCAAGGACCGTCAACAAGGAGATCGCCGTGAAACGAGCGCTGTCGCTGTTTGGTAGCCTAACGTTTCACTCCGAGGCAATCGTCGGGTGCCAGAGCCTCGTTTGGTATATCAATTTTTGCGCAAGAAGATGATCCTTAACGCGGGCTACGTAACACAGGTATCGTGGCCCGACCGTGGAGAAAGGAAGGACACGGTCATTTGGAGGACTCGGTTAATGACACACGCTGATCCCTGCCGCGGTATCCCTGCGGTCTGGGCCCCGCCCAGCCCTCCAAGATGATTACACGAAATTGCCGGATTTTTTAGGGAAAAGATCGAGCCGCGAGCGAGAGGCTGTTAAGGCGGTTCATTTCGTAGGGAACCGCGTTTCTCTCGTAAACGCGTCGATCATGCGCTTCCAGGAACGTTCGGTGCGTCGAATAGATCTGTTAATCGCGAACACAAGGTTCATAGTTCGAGTCGAAGCAAGTACCTTAACCCTTTGCACGTCCGAGCAATTTTAATACCAAAATCGTGATACTTTTCAATGTACGATAGTTCCATTGTCCATTCCATTTTCACCGACTTCTTAAACGCAAATATAGTGATACAAAAGCTTAGTATCTCCTCAGAGGAGCCATCGGAGTGTTAACCCTTTCGCTACGAGCGTCACCTACGCAAAGGGTTAACATTAAAACCATCGGGCACTAAACTCAATATATCCTGTTTTATAATAACGACAAAACTACATTCGTTCAGAATTCTTGCAATATTCCCGCGCAATATTCCCGCGCAATTTTCCTGCGCAATATTCCCGCGCATTGATGTTTCCGTACTACGATTTCTGCTGGCGAGGAAACACATTTAGATGCGAAAATCCGATTTTGATGAAACTTATGGGAGCTTAAAGTTCCTTAAAAAATATTTGACACGAGTTTTTTCTTATCGGCAACCACTTCGAAGGGATAAAAACTTCCCTCAAAGTTGGAGGTGAAAATCATATTTTTGAGATATCTCGGAAACCACAGAAAATTGGCCGAACTCTAGAAAATCGGATTTCCTCTTCGGACCTACGCGGAGGCGTCATCGGGCCCGTTGGCCGGGTCCGAGCCGTTCTATCCGAAGGTCACAGGGGCGGACCAGGTGTCCGGTGCCATAAAACAATTTGGATTTCGGCTCTAACGACGCGAAAATTCAAAGTAACGGCTCTTTGAACCTCCGCGTCTGCCGGCTGAACGTTTGTCTATACGAGACTGAACAATACGCCATTGTGTTAATAAGTTTCCAGTAGACAAAGTGTACGGAGAGAGGCAAGAATAGAACAGGGCAGGATTTATGGTAGCGGTTGTCTTTGCAACCCTCTCGTACCTCGCGGATCCTAATAATATTCCGTTCGCTTTGTGCACTTGCTTCGTGCACTTGTTTCGCGGATTTGCTTGGCGAATTAGCTTCGCGAATTTGCCTCGCGGATGCGTCTCGCGTTCGGCGGATTCTGTTTGAAATCTTCATCGCTGTTCGGACTGGTTCGAACGCGAGGGTCGGGGAGGGCCGAGAAGTTGATTTATTCGCGACTTCGCCGATCGCAAGTAGTGCGTTAAGTCTCGACACGTACGTGCCGGGGTTCTTATCGCGTCATTTAAACAGTGCCATTCCGAGAGTGGGGGACAGAATCTCATGGTTTCGGAATTAATTCCCACGCGTGCAAGTCCGCGAGACGAGACGAACGCGCGTCCCGATCGTAGCTCCGTGTCCTTTTAAGTTAAAGGGACGGCGAATGCCGCTGGAACCTAAGGGACATCGGGTATAAATCAACGTCTGGTCTCGCGAGGGCGACGGAGAGAGAAGGATAAAGATTGCGAGAGAGAAAGAAGAGAGAGAGAAAGAGAGAGAGGCAGACAGCAAAGAGACGCGGCCGCAGACGGGGCAAGCCTCGGCTCTCCCAGCTACTTATGCTAATGCCGGCAAATCAATTTATTTATATTTATTTATAGCATTCAAATGTTTCCTCGGGACCCGGCTACGCCTCGTTCCGGTCACGGACCACCCGCAAAAGCGAATCGATTCTGCTGCGGGCCACGGGGTCCGTGGGGCCCCGAGCAAAAATCGGTACAATGCCTGGCGCGTCGCTCTTGCGCGTCTTTGGGCCCGATTCAGCGCGCCAACCGATCCAGAAATGTTCGGGGACTATCTTTCACCGAGCATTCTGCCCTCGCTTTTTCTTTGACGGGTACAGGTGCGATTTTTAATTAAGCAACGTTTCTTTGCCGCGCCATCGACCCTTATCCAGACGCGTGACGATTGGCCAACGAAAAGAAACGTTTGTTTTATTTGTTCGTTCTTTGCTGTTTGTTCGTTGTTCCGCAGAGGAATGCGCGAGTTAATTTATTGGGAAACCCGTGACTCTCCGTTACGATTTAATCGTAGACAATTGATATTCAATTCGGCCGTTACGATTTAATCGTAGATAATTTATAGTCGCTTTTAAAGCTGTTTGGTCAATTTATGGCACGACGTTTTCGCGAAACGGTGCGCGCTCGTGTTACTCTTGGGTCCCGGGATTTATGTAACGCAATATTTCAATGTGTAATGATATATAATATTGCTTATCACATGTTTTTATTTTAATGCGCCGTAATTGCGCGGCAACCTCTGTAATTTGTGTGTTTGGCAATCGCGAGAACGGAGGGTGTAATATTAAAATGATTTAACCCTTAGCACTCCAAGCTATTTTAATTCCAGAATCAGAAGAATCTTTTGACCTAAAATAGTTCCATTGCACATGCCTCATTTCCTTTCGCGAATAGAAAGTATATTACTATTACTCGCACGTGCAACGTCTCAATTTTTACCGACTTCTTAGATGCAAACATAGCGATGTAGAAGTTGTTTTAAATAATAATATGGGAATTTTTAATTGTTAAAATTTTTAATTTAATTTTTATGGAGCGCTAAGGGTTAATATCATGCCCAATAATACGAGGGACGATGAAATATTTCCAAGGGTTTTCTAAAATCTCTAATAACATTTTCGAATGGTTGAGCATCGAATAAAAAGTGCGATGATAGATTTATAAAATTATAAAACGTTCGGACGACGTTGATAATAATAAGCTGTTGGATAATAAATTTGTTAATTACATTAAATCGTGATGAAATATTTACACGTCTTTCTTAAACATGTGACAACGTCTTCAGGTAATTTTTTTGATAAAGAAATTATTGCAAGATGATTAATAAATAAATATATTTTAACTGAAGAATGAAACAGAAGGAAGTTCGCTAGAACTCCGTTTCTGTTGGATGCGGTAAATTGAGCAGCTCGCTGAAATTTCGAAAAAGTGTAGAACACGTTGTAAAACGCGTAATTAAAAAATTCTATCGTAGTGCAAACAACTTGTCTAATTTTTACAATGTTTTCTTGGTACAAAATAAGGTTAATCGTGGCTATTTCTAGTTAAACGTGCTGCGGGATTTACCAGAATGATAAAAGTATCTCTTACAGTTGATGACGCGTAGATAAGTTCTGCATCGTTTATTTTTCGATAGATATCGTTTCTTGCTGCACGATGCGTTCTTTCGTAACTCGAATTGCAACTATCAAATTCGCGGTGCATATTGCGGACCGGGCGCGGTCTTATTCGGGACCTAGTCACGTGGCTCGACCAGCGCCGAAGATGGCCGAGCGGCTCAATAGCGTAGAAAGAACGGTACTAAATGACGTCAATGATAATCAATTTATATTACAAAAAATCTATGTAATTTCCCTCGCGGACAATCTGTCCGGTAAACAGTAGTATAATAAAATTATAATGTTCAATCATTAGTATACTAGAGTACAATAAAATTCAATAATAATATGATTTACAAAATATGAATTGAAAATAATTAAAATACTACTGTTAAATTTACTATTCTCTTTTGATTATTCTGACAATTGAGAATAGATCGGACTTCTTGCTCTTTCGTAATACGAGACCAGACATATAGATTTTTATTTATTTCAAGATAACCTTTAAATAATCTTGGCAATTTCTGTTGGGAAAGTTTTGACTTGTGTTGGCTGAATCTGTGTGGAAAATGGTTGGAAAAAAGGTTCTTATCTTATTTTTGTATTGTACGTAGTTTGGCAGGTATGTTGTACAGTAATTTTGTAAAATTGGCTTTGCACATTGTTCAGCCGGCCCTGGCGCGGTCCGTTTAGTGGCGTGGTCAGTCGTAGGCGTGGGCTGTTGGTATAATTAACGTAGCGTCTTTAGCACGAATTATTTTCAGTTCTTATTAAGTGACCGCTCATCCCTTTGAAAATGGCCCAGGATAGTAATATTCGCACATTGTTGACAGTATTATTCGTCCTCTTCTGCGTGCATCAAGGTAAACATTTATCTGTGTATCAGGGTAAATATTTGTCAGTGCATCGATCGTTTACACTTTAGATCATAACCTTCAAACATTGTTTTGGAGATAATCCCAGTTAAAGTGTCCCTTTCCACGAACCGCGCTATTGACAGATTAATAGACAATAAACGAGCACGATCGACTTGACCTTTCTGAGTTACTGTTTTTACAAAACTGCTGGCAATAATAATAAACAAAAATTCTCCATGTCAATTGCGGGAATAGAAAGTTCTTTTTTCTTAACAGTGTTAAACAATATCAAAATAATATACCGACTTTCTAAAACACTCCTGATCTTTACCCATTTCAATAATATGTAATAACCAGCACAATGTCTTTTGTGACAATATGTTCAAATCGTTTTGACTTTTCCACTGTTTTAAATTTTTCCTCGTGTTTAATTGATTGCGAAATTTTGAGGTGGGTCAGAAAATACCTCACAGTGTGTTTTTACGAATTAAAATGGTGGGACAGTTTTAATACCACCGTGCCTCAAAGAGTTAATTAATTATTATTATTCTGTACAACCGTGTAATATTCATAGGATACTCTATCAAGTGCTGGGTATGCAGGTCAGACTCGGATCCAAAGTGTGCAGATCCCTTTGACAATACGACAGTGCCAATCACAGACTGCAAACAAGAGCCCGATTTGGAGCACTTAAAGGGGGTTAGACCGACAATGTGTCGCAAGATTCGTCAGAAAGGTATGTGAATACAGTTATGATCACAGTTATTATTCCAGAGACATCAAGCAACAGTTTATATTTATATTTTGTGGATCATGTCGTTCTTTTAGTCAATGGGGTATGGAGGTATTTCCGTAGTTGCGCTTACATGGGTGAGCCAGGCATTCAGGGTGACGAGAGATTTTGTCTGATGAGAACTGGGACATACAATATATTCATGGAATATTGCACTTGCAATAGCAAGGATGGCTGCAATGCAGCTCCATACAATCGCAGCAGTCTAATAGTCTCGTTGCTAACTGCCATAGTTTCAATGCGATACGTACTTGTCTATACTTAACAAAGTCGACCAAAGTTTTTATTGTGTAGATCTGATAAACTGAATCGATTCATCTTTTGATCATACATCTTTACAGTATAGAGATCCGCTCGTACTTACTTAAGAAGAGTTCTTTTTTATTAACAATTTTACAATATGGACGTCAGGGACGTAGAGATCTGAAAATTTTCGTAGAGTCAAGATATCGCTTGAAAATAACCAATGTCAATATTTTTTAAACGTATACAGAAAAGTGCCTTTTCGCTCCTTTATTAGGGAAAGTTTTTCTAGACGAATTAATAGGATATTTATACGAGATTTTTTTAAAGACGTTTTTGTACGTCGCTTCTTACCTTGAAGCAAAACGATATTTATCGTCGTTGTAACATTTAGAGAAGTATGTGTTTTATCGTCGTAGAAACGTATGTTCGCGAACATACTCGTGAATTTCGAGTGGTCCAGTACAAAAGGTGGATGCCGTACGGCATGCGCTGTACTTGATTGATATTATAGATAACCACGTTACGGATAAGACTGTCATTGCCGTCCATTATTACGTTCGTGAACTTAGTATTAATTATGAGAATATCACGACGCTTCTTTATATTTTTATACGTACTTTCCCGGAGAGTGTTAGATAACGGAACAAGCGCAGCAAATAAACCATACCATTGATTACAGAAACGCACCATTCTTTTTATGTGTTCTGTTACATGTGTACAATAAAAGTGATAAATAAAGATCTATTGAAAGCAAGGTGTAAAAAAAAAAGAAAACGTTAATATCATCCTTACAATGTAACAACGTTGTGTACGTGTGGATGTGTGTGTTTGTATGTATTTTTATGAACTGGATATAGAAAATATGTATATATATATATCTTTGTTATACAATTACGTGCGTGAATAATATATTCGTTCGTCGTCTTCATCATCCTTTTCTGTTTTTTTTTTTTTTTTTGGTGTAATCGCTTGGATCTGAAGAGTAATCGTTGGATTACAGTCCGTTTCGCAAATATGCCTATGCACGTACTTACATCGGTACAAGTAATGCTTTACAAATCACCGTCACGATTGTCTTAAAATAATTCGTTAAAACACGGTAGGTGTACGTATACCTATACACAGATGTCGAACAAAGAAGTTGTGTGAAATCGATCGTCGACAAAATACATTCACGTAAGTAGCCTCGGATCGCAGAGTCATTAATACAAAAGTACAAATTTCTTCGTCGTCCATTTTTCAAGATCGCGTTTCGATCGTCTCTGGCACAGGTTGCATCGTACAGTGTGTTAGTCCATCTCTATTAATTATAAAAATACAATTTCTCAGTCCGGACACGCCGACAAACACTTAGTTTACTGGACGGTTCTGTTATTCGCGATCCTGGAAGAACGTTGTCCCCCTTTCGTCCAGGAATCGCGGACGGTTAAACATTTCTAGAGTAAATAAATATTTACAAGATACGTAGTGCGAGATATTAATACGTGCGATCTGCCTCGAACAGTGAATGTCCCGTGTGTTACAAGAAACTGAGCAAAATTTCGCTTGAACGTTCTTTGGAATGGTACCATTCGCAATGGCACCCTCGATACAGTTCTCAAGGTTGGAGGTACATTTTCGCTCTAGCGAAAATTCTCGTCTTCACTCGAACGACTGCCACTTCATTATCTGCTGGCCCGGTTTCGCGAGAGCCTGCTTCCACTGTTCGCCATACTGCCCTGCTACTTCCGGTCCGATGACGAAGTGACCAACTGTCGTTTTCTTTCCTGCAAAACGAAATTTCATAGTCAGATGGTCAGATTATTGAACGAACACTTCTCTGTTCTTATATTTTAATTTTTAAATTATGAAACCTAAATGAAATCGATTTATTTTTAATAAATATATACCAAAACTTAAATGCGTTGCGTTTCGATCTTCCGAAAAAATTGTAATTAGAGTAATTCTTGGATAAGCATGAGCACTCATTGCAATTAAAATCGCATAAGATTTAAATAAATTCTTTTTATCTTTGTCAAGGAGTTTTAGTCACTTTAATGCTTGGCAGATTCAGTGAATAATTGACTTAGGGGGTCTTTACCCATTTTATTCTTCGAGACGTATTTAATCACGAAGCTGACGTCTTTCAGAGCGCCCTGATAAGGGTTGTCGGCGATTACTCGCGCCATGTCCGGTGCAAACTTCATCGAAACGCACGGTGCAAATCGATCGCTTTTCCAGAAATGAGTGACCCTGCCGTTGTCCACCACCGACATCTTTATGTACATCTGGCCCTTCAGGGCCTCGTGCTCGTGCATCGTCTGCAAGGAGCATCTCAGACGATGCAGAGACAATACCAGCTTCTCGCTACCTTCTTCTCTCTTGTCCGTCTTCTCTTGGCAAAGGGATAGTTCCAGCTGACCCTTCTTATTCTCCCTCTGCGAACAAAGAGACCTAATTAAGGAACATTCTTTTATGGGATACTCGAGATCCGTGATCAGCGATTGTGGTCGCAATTGAAGATTCAATCGAAGGGAATTGAAGTAGCAATGGATTTAATAAGTTCTAACCGTAGTTTGTTTGTTCTCTGACCCTATCAGACTCGCTCCTATCATTCGATTGCCTTTCTAATAACATCACCGGTTTTTCCGTACACTTGATAGACCAAGGTACGCTTTACAGAAAGATTCCTCTTGGAGAGAAAATTTTTCATGACTCTTAGGACACCAAAAATACTATCAATCTATTCACAACTAGCCTCTAAATTTATTTATGCGTGTAAACTAAGAAATGAAGCTCAAGACAAGATAAAAATTGTCAGCATCGATTCCTAGCAATAGGAATTAGATAAAAATACATTTGTTCTCTTGATTTAATAAGAAGATAATTAGTCTTTCCAAGTCTTGCTAATAATCTCTCCGATATCAGAAATTTTTTAGTGATCGAAATCTCGTCTCCCTGAACCGATTAGGTTAACCAGACTTCCACGATGACGCTGAAATCTCGTTCAGCTCCGCGAAGAGCTAAACGGGACCACGGGGCCCCCATCAGAGGATGTTCCTCGACATCCTCAATAAACTATGCCTGATTAGGGCCACTCACCCTGTCCTCAGCCCCAGAAATCCCGCTGGCAATGGGCCGCAGAGGCCTCCACATGTCTCCCGTGGACACGTCGTTAGGGTGCTTTTGTTTAGCTGGCTTCGACGTAAAATTCTTCGGATCCAACGATATGGTCGTTGCCCCAACGGTGCGCCTCTTATCGTACATCTTCCTCTCGGTGACCGACTCCGTCGATTTGTCGCAACTCTTTCCAAAAAATTTGCTCAACAATTTCTCCTTCTTCGGTTCTTCGTTCTCCGTCGACGCTCCTTGCCCATCCTTCTTTTTACCTCCTTTCTTAGGCGATTCCTTGGTGGGGGATCCAGTCTTGTCTTTGTCCGCCTCTTTCTTCTCGGTCGCTATCAGAGGCTTGTCCTCGAGAATGGCGTACAGAGTCGCCACGATCAATTTCGAGCCGTTGATCTCCTCCTCGACGACTTTCGTCTTGCCGAACTTCAGCTTGGTCTCTTTACGCAGCTGGAACGTGAACTCCTCGTTCCATTGCGGCCAGGACTCGTTCTTCGACGTGGTCTCGAACTTCTCCTTTCCGGGGATCAGCTTCACCTGCAAGAGAAACGGACTACTTTCATTTCTTGCTGTAACAGTAATCGTTTAGATACCGAACGCCTAACTGGCTCTTTAATGCCCGCTGGTTTGGCCAGAAGAAGTCTACGTTTCTTCTAAACGATTCCCTCCGAAGAAATTATTCGATCATTTTGCTTAACAGAATCGGTTTACTTGCTATAACGTTTCCGTGGCTGTTCGCACAATTTCTTGAGAGAACTATTGAATTTTAAACCTTCTTGGACGAATCTTAACGATCATCTGGACCATTACTGGGTCTCATTACTGGACCAAGGAGACGTGCTTCATTACTCTAAAGACTAGACTAGACCATCGAAGAGAAGAGAAGATCGCATTTTTTAAAATACTGCTATTTCGTCAATTTATAATTTAAAAATCATTTTTACAACAAGGATCTTACGACAAGGACTTCGAGCGCCCAGGAAAATTTAATTGCTCTATTTTTCTGACAAAAGAAATAAATTTTCACACTACTCAATAAACCAGTAGAATACCTCCTAAGAAATTCGCTCGAAAGTCGCGACGACGAGAAAATATTTCTCCGGCGTCGGTAATCGCACGACAAAGAATTAGGAAGCAGTCATTAGCGACCGTTTCAGTGGTCATCGCGTGAAATCATTTTGGGCGTGTCTCTGGTGTTCCTTCGCCTACAATCTGACCATCATGAATGACTCACGAGCCGCTCTCTTCCGACGCATGTACAAGGTGTCCGCGCCGGCAATCATCGTCGGCTGCTTAGCCACGAATCGTTTCGCATGGTTCAGCGACAAAGTTTATTCATTTACGTCGAATTATCTTCCGGCTCCGGGAGCCAAGGAGATAATTCCGACCCTAACGAATTCAATCTAATTTTAATCGGCGTAATTAACCGGCACCCCGCCGGGAGGGAGGGGGACGATAAGCGGTTTCCCACACGCGTCCAGCGCGCATTGTCTACGAAGATTCGTTCGGTCAATAGAGGCTAAAGTGATGGTTCGCGCGCGATCATTCCCGCCTGGTTGCGTAACCGTTCGGATAGCATGAGCGAAAATATCGCGCAACACGTCGCGTTATCTACCTTGACGACGTAGCTGTTGACACGCGTGAAGCCGAAATTCTGCGGCAAGTGTCGAGCACCGAGAACCGTCACGTACAGCGCCCTGTCGTTGCTCGAATGAACGATCCTAATGCCGACTTCCGGCTCCAGATTCACAGTCCGGTCCAACGGCTGCGACACCGTCTTCAGACCCGTGTCGATGAAACTCTTGATCCGAGCCAGCGCCATTCTATTCGCTTTGGATTTGCACCGTGTTTTCGGGTTGACTTTGATCCACGCCGCTTATCGATCACGAGCGATCGCGCTGATAACGACGATATACCATGTTACTCGGCGCCGATGATCTCTGCCGGAACAGAAAATATAATTGATTACGTCAGGTGCTCTGCACGAGGTGATCCGAGCGTTATTGGATTTTGCTATACACGCTTGAAATAGACGGCGTTGATTATGTGGCTGGGATTGGCAGTTCCGCGGATCTAGCTTATGCGAAATTTGGCAACGAGCATGAGATTCGCGTTTACGAATGAACGGCGGAGTTTGATGCGGTTCTTGGCTGAAGACATCTTGTAGGGTGAGCTTTAACCCTTTGCACTCCAAGCAATTTTAATTACTAACTCGAGACATTTTTTTGTCCTGGAATAACTCCATTGTACGTGGTTCGTTTCCTTTTGTGAATATCAAATTTGTTCATTTTAATCGTACGAGCAGAACTTCAATTTTTACTAGCTTCTTAAATATGAACATTGTATTGAATAATGTTCTACAAATTTTTAATGTTCCCTCAGAGGAGCCATTGGAGTGCTAAGGGTTAACCCCTTGTCCTATAACAACGAGTCAGACTCGTGATCAAGATTTCAAATCTTTTGAACATTTTCTTTAAACCGAAATAACGTTCTATTTAATCTTTGATCGCATACAATCGATGCGGAATAGCTACGCACGCGGTGACTTCAAATTTGAATTTTCTTTTTGCCGTTTCGCGGAGGATAAAGAAAATCTGGCCACTGTTATCAGAAAACAAATCGTAGGCCAAAGAGTTAAGGACAGGGATCCGTTTTATTCGTATTGGTAGAAGGAATGAGATTTTCGTTACTGAATGAGCTTTTTCAAGTGCTAAATTGAAAAGTGCGGAGTTCAGTAATAAAAAAATGAACGTGGTTTGATCGAATTTATAGCAGAAGAAATTTTAAGTATTCCAAATGGAATAATACAGTCGGTTGGAATTCTAATCTTGGAAGATTTGATTGCCTTGACGAAACTCTTCAAGCAGATGATAATCATTTAAAGATTGTATATTAATAACACAGAATTATTTGAGCAGGCAATTTTTAATAAAATCGTCTTGAGTACTTTCTTGTAGGATTTTTATTCGATCAAATTCGAGAGTCAATAACAATATTCGAAGATTCTATTATAACACAGAATTATTCCATAAACAATCTCAATCACGATAGACACGTTCGACGATTTCTAATGAAATCGCTTCGGAAGATTTCGAAACACTATCGAGAGACTCCATTAACGGAAGCAACATTCGAATTCGTATTTCACTAGAAAGTCACTGCACTGGTAAGTTTAACGAACGTCGATTTCCAGTCAGAAGTATGCACCGCGAAACAACGTATCGTCGGAACGCGACCTAGAAATGTATTCGACGAACGTGTTACACAAACTGCATTGTAAAAGATAGGGAGCACAGAGACCGCTGATTACACAGCCGAGGATTATGAGCCTTATCTGTACGTGTAACAGTCAGAAGAAGTCGGATGATCGGTAACTGGGTTGCACTATTAATAAAAGTGACTGCGGCCGGCGCAATTTCGCGTATCGCGTGCGACCGCGTCGCTCGCCGGGTGCACATTTCGACCGACGCAATAACATAACCGGCGAACCTTCCCGGGAAGATTCACCGACAAACTATTTTCCCCCGTGCATTTCTTGTAACGCAGAGAGAGAAACCGGGGACCGCAAACAATCGAACGGTTGTCTCGGCACTGAAATCGCGGAACGGTAGCGATAACAGACGAAGGAACAGCCGCCGGAAAACGGTGAAGTCGACGGTTAACGGTAAACATCGAAGGGATCGTAAACCTCGCGTTTCGACCGGACGTTCAACGTTCGAACGCATTCCTTACCGCCGACTGTTCGACAAATTCGAATCGTTTATGGTGCATTATTCAATGGAGGATTTCCGAAAAAAATTAAGCAACAGCTACGCTGATTTTTAATGGAAATCATTGAGCTCTGGGGCCTAACCTAATTCTTTCATGGAAGATTCTTTTTTACAGCGACATCTATCAAGATTTAAAATCGTGTACATTTTAATTGGAGATCTATTATCAAATTTTAGATCTTGTTTCGTTGTTTCTGACAATTTTTGGTAGGAATTATCGAACCACATTCAAGAATGAAATTATTTAATTTTATTAATGAATCTGTTTTAGAGTTAATCAATTGTGTCTTATACTTTACAAGGAAAATTTGTGTATTCGTGGTACATTAATGTAGATTAGTGTAGAAGGTATAGTACCTATGGAAGTAGTAAATAAAAATGTACTTCGTCAACTGCAGTAAACAGAGCCCAGTCAAAAATGTCTTTCCATCTTCAGTACCATTAAAGAGAGGAAAAAATATTATTCCACAGTCTTTTCATCTTTTTACTGCATAGATTTTTTCCCATCACGTCGATCCAACAATGAAGACACTTTCTGATTATTTTAAGTGATATTTATCAAGAAATAAAATCAAGGGACGTTCTTTCTGTGGTTACCAAGATCCCCGATTGAGGAGGTCGTAGCAGACAGTGCTAATGATTCTTCAACAACTTTCAACAGACGGAAAATAATTATTCTGTGCATCTATCTACTACATACATCATTCCCCATCACGTTAATTCAACAAATCAAAATGCTTTCTTATGATTAAGTTACATTTATCAAGAAATAAAAGCAAAGAACATTCTCTCTGTGGTTACCAAGATCCTCAATTGAGGAGGTCACAGCAGACAGTGCTAATAATGTAATAATAATTCTCCAACAACTTTCGTGAGACAGAAAATAATTATTCCTCACTCTGTGCATCTATTTACCACACAGATCTATTTCCACAATGTCAATCCAACAATCAAGACATTTTCTGAATATTTTAATTGATATTTATCAAGAAATAAAATCAAGGGACGTTCTTTCTATAATTACCATTTTCGATTGAGAAGGTCACAGCAGACAGTGCTAATAATTTTCCAACAACATTTGAGAGACGGAAAATAATTATTCCCCACTCCGTGCATCTATTTATCACACAGATCTATTCCCACCATGTCGATCCAACAATCAAGACGTTTCCTGGTTATTTTAACTGATATTTATCAAGAAATAAAATCAAGAGACGTT
The DNA here is from genome assembly GCA_028453745.1 of Agapostemon virescens. Taxonomy (NCBI): domain Eukaryota; kingdom Metazoa; phylum Arthropoda; class Insecta; order Hymenoptera; family Halictidae; genus Agapostemon; species Agapostemon virescens. Next base: position 11,508,059 of record CM052087.1, read on the forward strand.
CTTTCTGCAGTTACCATTTTTGATTGAGGAGGTCACAAGTGCTAATAATTTTCCAACAACATTTGAGAGACGGAAAATAGTTATTCCCCACTCAGTGCATCTATTTACCACACAGATCTTTCCCCACCAAGTTAATCCAACAACGCAACAAATCCAACAGTCAAAAACGCTTTTCTACAAATTTAATTTCCATCTATCAAGAAATAAAATCAGGGGACTTGTTCTGCGATTACCAAGGTCCCAGTTTACGAACGATGGTAGCAGAAAATACTAACGGAGGTTATGGCAGGCCGTTTGAGCAAGTTTGTAGGAAGTTCCTCGGCGAAACTTTCACCGGGGAACGTCCGGTCGCGAGGCGTTGTCACCTGTCGATCGATTCGCGCTTAGGAACGCCGCTTGGGAACAGACAACGTACTCTCGCGATCGCGTTTTCGACCGGCGGCGGCGGTGGCTGCGCGATAGATCGTCGTGCCTTGCCTTTTCTGCGCCGATCCTTCGAGATAGGAGTAAGCGAGCCGGTTCTCTCGGTTCGCAGCGGAGTTTCTTCGTGGTTCCGACGTCAGACCACCGTCTCCATGACCACAGCCGCGACAACGTAAACACGCGAACGTGCTCTTCGCGAATCTCCTTTTCACCGACCGCGCACTTCGATCACCGATCCGCTCGTTCTCGAGATTATCATCGTGCCAGCCAGCTGATAACGGTCACTTTTCCCGCCGCGTAGATTCGAGGCTGTCACACGCGGCCGCGTGCCACGGATTTTCGCTAGATCACGCGATAGATCCTCACCTACAACTCCGGACGACAAGCTGCCGTGGTATGCGGCCCGCGCTGTAGCGTGGGTTCCCTTTATAAGAGGCCGACACAACTGCAACGCAGGAGTGGACGAACTTCGGGCGCCGCTGCACGGGGCGCTGAATCTTAACGACGATCTATTCTTATTTTAAAACCAATATATCTTTCGTTTGGAATATTTACTGCGCGCGTGACTTGTTCGTTGCTGTGTCCGGAGAACCTGTTTGTCCATTTCTTAACACTTTACCGATCGGAAATTTATTAGGACTTTCGATAGTTTGCACTGTAAGAAAACGGAGCCTAACGAACTGCTTTTATGTTGTAATTTTTAACCGAATTATTAGATAACATTACCGAGGATGTTAGTAAAAATTGCTGTCAGCTTTGGAGATCCATTGAAAAGTTTTGAAACTCAGAATTGAAAGAATCTGAAATACTCGTCGGTCGGTAAAGTGTTAAATGCGAGTATAGTGGTTTTCGTAGGCTCCGAAGAGGATTTTGGTAGCTTTTTTAATTGACCTGGCTGTAAATGAGATTTGTTTGCACTGTTTCTACACCTTTGTTCGATATCTGAGGGGCAGCTGCAATTTTAATTCAAGAATTGAGATATTCTTTAATTGAAAATAATTCCTTCGAGTGTGGTTCACTTGTGTCGCTTTGATAATTTTGTCCAGTTTTAAAATTGCGCATAGAATGGCAATTTTAATGGTGCCATTAGAGAGTTAAGTATTTGCAACGTTTGTGATTTCCTTGGGAGTGTAGAAAATTAGTTTGTACTTTCTTAGTTTGTCTGCTTTCACCTTGACGATGAAATATCAATTTCAGAGGAAGTGCTGGGTTCTTGGCACGTGGGTGGAAGAGTGGGATACTCGTTTT
>CM052087.1:11530723-11542462 GCA_028453745.1 Agapostemon virescens
GCACACGTGACTAATAATAAATAATTTTAAGAGCGCTCATATACTTTTTCAAATTTTTTATTCCTAAATGAAGGACTTTTAAGTTTTACTAATATTTTTCTGCCAGAGTTGAAGCTAAACCTTTCCCGATTATAAATCCGTGATAAAAAATCGACTTTCCGGATCTCGTTTATCATTTTTTCACTGTCAAACGAAAAATGGCCGGATTCGCCATGGTGTAATATCTACGCGCGAGAAAGCGAGCGTGATAGAAAGAGAGGAAGTTGTGCTCGGTTAATAGGTAACAAAGAGGAAGAGCTGTTACAACAAACAGTATCGGCATCGATGGGAAAAGGGCCGGTGATGAATTGCAGTGGATAATGGGATTAAGGCAGATGGCGTCCATTAAGCAATGTGGTTTTAGTCTAATATGATTTCCATGTTCATACCAGGCGGGCCCGGCCGTTTTGGCATTGCCTGCAGATTGCCACGTACTGGCCACTACTTGTCCACGATAATATGATTTATCTCATCGAGTGTCTCGTGCCCAGGCTGAGCGGGTCGAAACGATAAATATCGACAAGCGCTCGATTGAATAAATCATCGACGATAGTGCAGGAAGCGGGACACTCGCGAGCGGCGGACGCTTTTCAAAATGGTACTTTCGCGGCCGAAAGATGAATACCGGATTTGCTCGACGCGGGTCTTCCTCCTAAATTATGGCCACGCGTCACGCCGAACGGCCGGCAATTTTAATTAAATTTCTCCGTTCCGTCGATTCGCGTTTCCAAAGGGGTTAGCCGATGCGAAATTGAAGGACCGTTGAATCGACATAGGGAAATCATCTATCTTTGTAATTTCCCGGACGAAAGTGGCGCGAGGCTCTTTCTGTATTCTTTTTAACCCCAAAGGGTTAGGTCGATCGACGCCATTACGGCATTTTTCAAATTGTTGTAAAAGTCGTCCACCTGGTGGCACGATTTTCGTTCGTAATCGTCTGACACTTTGTTTTGTAAAATATGGTACTTTGGAAGATTACAAAAATTAGACATTTCTAATTCTTATGTAGCGCAAGTTCTATTAACCCTTTGCACTCGAACGGTGACTCTCAGGTACCGTTGAAAATAGCTGCTGCACTATTTAAAACAATCTTTACATTGTTATATATATTGTCAAAGGAATTCATAAAAATTTAATCGTTGCAAGGGCGAGTAATAGTAGACAAATTTCGCATGCACAGGATGAAATATATCGTATAGAATGAAAATATTCTAGGTTGGAAAAAATGCCTTGGAGTTGAAGTTAAAATAGCTTCGAGTGCAAAGGGTTAAATATAATAAGTCAGCTTCAACATATTCTCTGCTTTTTGACCTTTTGCACTCGAACGGTGACTCTCAGGTACCGTTGAAAATAGCTGCTGCACTATTTAAAACAATCTTTACATTGTTATATATTTTCTCAAAGGAATTCATAAAAATATAATCGTTGCAAGGACGAGTAATAGTAGACAAATTTCGTATGCACAAGATGAAATATAATGAAAATATTCTAGGTTGGAAAAAATGCCTTGGAGTTGAAGTTAAAATAGCTTCGAGTGGAAAGGGTTAAATATAATAAGCCAGCTTCAACATATGCTCTGCTTTTTAACCTTTTGCACTCGAAGCTGCTTTAACTCGAATCCATAGGTATTTCTTCTGACTTAGGATATTTTCATTCCACATGATTTATTTCATCTTATGCACATGGGCGTTTGCCCTTGCAACAGTTAAATTTTTACGAATTTCTTAGACACAAGCATAGCGATGTAGACATCGTTTTGAGCAACGGTGTGGTAATGTCCCCTCGATACGAACATCTATAATATTCGTTGTTTGAATCGATGTCTTCGTGTTGTTTGAGATGTCACGCATCGCGCCAGCGGTTCCATCGTGCGTCAAGTTCTCTCGAGTTCGTGCGAGAGGGCGGGGGTGGTACAATAAGGGCGCAGGCCCGGAGTATTTACGGCCGAGAAACGGGCGGGAGACACTTTGTCGGTCGGAATCCTCGCGAGTTCGAAACAAAATTGATTAGCGGGAATTATTCGTCCCAAAGAGAACGTTGATTGAGTCGACGGGCACCATCTAGTTTCTACCGGCGCGGGTCTGATTAAATTTCTCTGTTGGAAATGGGTAACGAGATTCCGACGGAAGTGACCTGGATTGCCTCGAGGCAGCATAATACGCTCCTAAGTACATCGTGTTACCGCCCCCGCTGATTTCGGTGCCGACGAGCGCGAGATGGCGATTCCATCCCTCCAGCCTCCTCCGCCCTCTCCCCTCCCGATTTAAATAAATATCCCCCGGATTGCTATTTGATTATCGGGCTTCAAAGATCGAGCACGGGGACACCACCGGTCTTTCATGCGACCGACCTCCAGCCGTTCGATTAAACTCGAGGGAGCTTTCGACTCGCGACACTGTCCAACCGACGACACGAGTGCACGGTATTTTTCATCGACATCTAAACCGCGTTCTTGTCTAAACTGATTTTGCTTAACCCTCTATCGACCGGCGATTATTTCAGAATTTTTGTAAGGTCTATGATCCATGACTGAAAACTTTTGAATGGGTCCTTCAAGGCTGACAGCAATTTTTATTGCGGATCAGCAATGCATCCTCAATAATATTGTCTAATAATGTTGTTACAAATTGGAATGTAAAAATAGAATTTTAAGCTTCATTTTGATACAGCACGAATATTGAAAAGCCTATTCATAGGCTTCCGGTCGATAAAGTGTTAACCGGAAGCCTCTATTTCAATCCCTTTTTTGAAATTCTCTTCTTCGAATTTTTTAATCGCGAAACGAAGCGAGAAGTCGAACTTGATTAACCAGTTAACTGTGGCGATCTCTTTTCAAAGCGCGCATCTATGTGTGTCGCGAAAAACAAGGGTTCTAGCCAGAGCGTACAGAGATGCATGAATCTATGTGAAATTATTTATAATTTTCATTTGTTTATTTCATTTCGTCTTGACCTTTAAACATTTTAAACATATTAAAATTTACGAATATAATTTAGATTTAAATATCAAATTGTAACAAAATTTTACGCATGACTAATTTTTTAAACGCGCCTCAACGAATGCATTCCATCGAGTGTCTGCACAAGTTTGAGCAGTCAACCCTCGGCAAAGGTCCACCCCTTGAGCGAATGCGTCTTGAAATGCGACGGTACAACCCTTAGGCGGCTACCTGCGACCATGCTAGTCCGAACGCATGATCAACACTGATCGGTGCGTACCTGAGACACACATAAGTACCTATAAACACACTTTTTCACCTGAGACACATTCGAAACTCGGACGTCACGAAGTAAACACGAAGGGTCATACATACACGAAAGGTTCTGAACTCGACCGCCAACTTGCTCGCAAACAAGCAACCACCGAGACACTATCTCTCGAGCACTCGAGACCTTGTACCACGAAATACTCAGGATTCAACGCTAAAATAAAGTTATCGTTGCAACCATCAACGCATGGTTTCACCCTAACGTTAAAACTAGACATTGTTTTGTTTAAAATAGCATTTTTAAACGATAGTAATTATATAAGTAAAATTTATACTTTCATTACGTAGACCTTACGTAGGAATATAATTTAGAATTAATTTTCTTTTTCTTCATCGTGAACAAAATTACAATGCGACAAAGTAAAAATTTTATAGTGTTCGAATATTAACCCTTTGCACTCCGAGCAATTTTTCCAGCAATAGTTAGAGCAATAGTTCCATTGTACATGGTTTATTTCCTTTCGTTCACAGAAAGTTTATTACTATAACTCGTATATGCGACACTTGAATTTTTAGCAACTTCTTAAACGTAAATATAGTGATAGAAAAGCTGTTTCGAATAATAGTATGGTAATTTTTACTGTCTCCTCAGAGGAGCCATCGGAGTGTTAGGGGTTAAAGTTACTCACTGTACGTCCTACGCAGATCTTATCCTCGTCACGATCCGCGAACACCCTAGAACAGTCTCATTTGCAAAATCGCATGTCCTAAGGACCCGGAAGGGACAGAATAAATTTTTGCAAAAGTTTCGAGCATAGTTTCGCGAATGGACAACAACGCGCGCTCGAACGAGCGACGGTGGGGTGTGGCGCGACAGGGATGAAAGAGAGCGACTCGACGACACCGGTGACGAAACGAATTTCAATTGGCTTTTGGTGGAATCGAAACGGCCGGCCACAGTTGCGGCACCGTGAGTAATGGCGGTTTGATTTAAACTTTCTCGATAAATGAAATTTCTGTCTGCGCGCCGCTGCCGACGATTGATGAGCCGCGCGCGAGAGAGCCGCGAGCCCGGCCTCGCCTTCATTACTACCGATTGTTTATTTGCGATAATTGTCATCTATCAACGTTACGAACGCCAAACGCAATCTGCCCGGCGCGGCCAATAAAAATCCGAAGGAACCCGACCGCCTGCAAATCGATCAACCAGCATACAATTTTACGCCGACGCTCGAATCAAGAGGGACTCGCGAAATTGGCAAGATTCAATTTATTTAGACCCTTTCGCGATTTATAGCGCGATACGCGATCGGACAGATCTTTCGCCGACTGAGATCTGCGACTGGACAATTTTTTTCGCAAGGTTCGAATCAATCGTTGCAGATTGACCGATGATAGAAACCTAACGACAAACAGACTACACGAAACACGAATCTTCTTACAATTTAAAATGCAATTTGTTTTGCAAATAGTAAATTGGAGATTGGTTTTCTCGCTAATATTGTGGACACTGTCTATCCACATGTTTTCGAGCTATTCATGCTCACAAAATTTCGCAAAAATTGCTAATGGAGTTGCAATTAGAAATTATACTTAGAAACACGCGCATCACTTGCATTGTGCAATTACACTAATATACAGGGTGAGTCAACAAACGTTTGCATCTCAAATATCTTTGTTGTTTCTAATGATACGTAAATTATGGTAAGGATAAAGTTAAATGGTACAATGGGGCTGACACGATGCTGTAAAAAAATTTTGTTTATATGTCATTTTTTACAGATATCAAGATCACCTTGACTTTTTAAAAATGGAACCACCCTTTTTTAAATACCACAATGATAGTCCCTTTCATTAGGAATTCAGTGACTATATTATTCCAAGGTCAGTCAAGATTAAGGACAGAGAAAACGTATAAGATTTAGAGTATGGAAGCAGAATACGTTTATCATGGTTGAGACTTGTGGCAAACTTATGATTTTTGCAGGCCTTAACGGTAACTTAGGATTACCCCAATTCGGCCCTTAGGGGTGGTTTATTCCGCTACCCTTCGGACATGCGGAAGCATTAAATGGAACAACCCTTTTTTAAACACCTATAATGTTAGTCCCTTTTATTAGGAATTCAGTGACTATATTATTCCAAGGTCAAGAACAGAGAAAATGTATAAGATTTAGAATATGAAAGCAGAATACGTTTATCATGGTTGAGACTTGTGGCAAACTTATGATTTTTGCAGGCCTTAACGGTAACTTAGGATTACCCCAATTCGGCCCTTAGGGGTGGTTTATTGCGCTACCCCTCGGACATGCGGAAGTAGTAAAACTTCTGTAGGGTGCCCCATGTTCCCTCACGGAGAACCCCTAAGTATAGTGCTCCATATTGGAGGGAACACGGTCGGTAAAGCATTAGGCTAGCCGGAAACGTTCGAAAGAAGTCAGGTATTAATCAGGTAACAGCCGATGTACCAGTAGTACCGGTCGGTCATTGGTCGGACGCGCAGTCTAAAGACATCGCGAGTCCTCGCGATCGTTAAATTATGCAGCACGGTCTGCGAGAAGTTGGGTCCCCCAGTTTCGTGTCAGTTTCGCGCGTCACGGGAGCGTAAAACTTTTGAAAAACCGGAGCCGGCAGATTTGTCGTTTATCGAGTTTCCGCGTTTCTTGTTTCGCAGTGCCTCGCGCGCGCGAAACTTTCGATTCAATTCCCTCGCCGCTCCGTCCGCCGGAATATCGATTTCCTATCGGTGGTAGGAAGAAAGAGCGAGAGAGAGAAAGAGAGAGGGAGAGAGAGAGAGAGAGAGAGAAATATACTGTCGTCCGTATGTACACAAGAAATCCCCCCGATTTAAGATTTCGCAAACAAAGAGCCTCGAAGGAGGGGGCCTTCGCAGCAGAAGACGACGGCCCTGTTCTATAAACCGGTATCCGGCGAATATATTTCTCGACGAAATTCAAAAACTTGCAGAGAAAGGGAGAGAGAATAAGAGAGAGAAAGAGAGAAGGGAAGAGGAAAGAGCACGACGACGCGGTCGTCGGCCATAGCTTGGCGCCCTCGCGAAGAACAATATCGATTCCACTCTGTCGAGCACGAGCGCCGAGGACCCAGGCAACTGCGAATTCGCTTCTTTATACGTTCACGTGCCCCGGGAGCAGGATCCGATTCGATCCTGATCCTATCCGAGGAATATTAAAAATCATTCCGCGTCCGACAAAAACCCTCCGCGATCTCTGGACCGCACGCGTCTTCGAGTCGGACACGCGACCAATGTTATCATCTTCCGGCGAGAGGAAGCCGTCTCTCGGTTCGTACCGATCCCGAATTAGAATTCAAATCTGGATACCGCCTTTCAGCTGATTGCTACATCCCCCGCGCTATTCTATCGGCCAACTTTCACATTCTTGCGGTTCAGGACGCGATAAGATCCAGTTGTCCCGAACTTCGAGTTAACCCTTTGCTCCCCGAGCAATTTTAATTCCAAATTCGAAACACCCTTTCAGCTAGAATTGTACCATCCTGAGTTAATTTTCTTTCCTACACGGGAAGTTTAATCGTCGGTACATACATATTAGAAACTGCGCGTTTCAAAGCCCAAGTTTCTGGGGGGTAAGTTCCGTGGGGTTCGTCACAGTCCTCAAAAGGCATAGTCCCTTGCCTTTTCTAAACATTCTCACTTCCGATAAACAGTCAATGTCTTTCTCCAAAGCTGACAATGCCTTTCCATTTCTAATCGCAGCGAAATGGCAAATTGTACCTCGATCTTACAAAAATTCCATGTTCAGATACACGATTTAAATTTTGTATAATTGTTTCTATATTATTATCGCATATCTTACTGTAAAGTTGAAAATACCCCTTTCTTTCCAAGCTCTGTAAAATGACAAACTGTACCTTAACACTTTACCGACCGGCAAGTATTTCAGAATTTTCCAAGATCCATTGTCCACGATTGAAAACTTTTCAATGGATCTCTCAACGGCGACGGCAATTTTTATTGCAAATCAACGTGACGTCCTCAGTAACGTTATCTAATATTTACAATTTACAATGTAAAAGCAATTTGTTACGTTTGATTTTGTCACAGTGCAACTATTCAAAGTCTTAATAATAGACTTCCGGCCGGTAAAGTGTTAAATGCGAAGAATAGTATAGCAACCGTTTACCGTTGCCCTAGAGGCGATATCGGGGCTCGTTGGAGGCGAAGCATCAGCGAACGCCGATAGGTATCCTTGGTAAACTTCGACGTTAGATCCTGCGCAAGCATCGGTCACGGCACCGGCGTGATGCGCCTTGGAAAGATTCCGTTGTACCTAGTCGAGGGCATGCATCATCTTTATGGCGTGCATTATTGCCTGAAAAGAGGCCAGGGTGGCCGCGTGCTTGTGCATTAATGCACAGGGACGGCCGATAACGACTTCCTGCGGAGGCATCCTCAGCCGAGCGGTCCCGCGGCCGGAAGTGCCGCAGCGGACGATGCTTCCCGACATCCATCGAGATTCCTCTCCGACAACGTCGCCTTTAAAACAGTATATTAGACCGTCGACTATAAATCAGGCTGCCGGGGGGAACGACGAAGAGGGGATTGGTCGAGGGTGTCGGTCGCGGCGATCGGCGCTAGTGCTTAGTAAGTAAGACAGTATGATATCAACCCCCTCCTCCTTCTCCTCCTCTTGCTTCCTCTCTCAGTTCCTCTCTCGATTTCTCTCTCTCGATTTCTCTCTCGGTTTCTCTCGCGGCTCTTCTCTCGCTCTTGAACACGACGCCGTTATACCGATGGCGTGCATGTGCGCATACAGGGTTTAGAGGGTAGAATGCCAGCGGGTTGGAGTCACGAGATTCCCCGGGGTTGCCTGCTGCTACAATATTGCTGCTCCCTGGCGCCACGCCAAACCCCATTCCATTCGTCGGAGAGAAAGAACCCCGGCGTTGATACGAACCAACGGAGAGAGAGAGAGAGAGAGAGAGAGGAGTCGAACAGGTCGAGGATGCAGGTGCGAAAGAGACCGAACGGTAAACGGGAGATGAATGTCTATCTGCGCGGCTAAACCCTACGGTCGTTTCTAGACACCATTTTAATCTGCGCCCGCCAACCAACCAACCCCGGCGAGAGCATCGATCCTTCAATCTTCGTCCGAAAGATTCCCACCTCGTCATCTCGCGCCACGGCAAACCGAACCGCGCTAACAAGCCCTGGATTATGGTTGATTCTCTGCCATCAACGACGTATTCGTTTCCAACCTCCGTCACTTGATCTTCGGCAAATCTCGCGTTTTTCTTCTTTTTGCGCTGCGATTCGCTTTTCCGCGCTTGATGAAAGCCTTCTTGCAATTTAAATCGTTGATTTCATGTTCGAGACTGTGGATTTTGAGTGTATACACCTGGTAGGGTCAATTTTAATAGCGCTACATTGACGCCATTTTTATTTCCGTCCCTCAGATCAATTTCGAGAAATCTGGCATTTTTCTTCGTTTTGCGCTGCGATTCGCTTTCTCGCGCTTGATGAAAGCCTTCTTGCAATTTAAATCGCTGATTTGATGTTTGAGACCGTGGCTTTTGAGTATGTGCATCTGGTAGGGTCAATTTTAATAGCGCTACATTGACACCATTTTTATTTCCGTCTGTTAGATCATTTTCGAGAAATCTGGCATCTTTCTTTTTTTTGCGCTGCCATTCGCTTTTCGCGCTTGATGAAAGCCTCCTTGCAATTTAAATCGCTGATTTGATGTTTGAGGCCGTGGATTTTGAGTATGTGCACCTGGCAGGTTTAGTTTTGTGTTTAGACGATACTGCCCCGACGCCATTTTCATTTGAGTCCGTCGGGTTAGAAACTCCGGCGAGACCATCGTTCTCTCGATCTTCCTTTTCTTCAGCTCACGCTATGGAAAACCAATCCGCAATAACAAGCCCTGGATTATGGTTGAATCTCTACTATGAACGACGAATTAGTTTCTAAGCTCCGTCACTTGATCTTCGAGAAATCTGGCGTTTTTCTTCTTTTTGAGCTGCGATTCGCTTTTCCGCGCTTGCTGAAAGCCTCCTTAGAATTTAAATCGTTGGTTTGATGTTTGAGAGTGTGGATTTTGAGTATGTGCATCTGGTAGGGTCAATTTTAATAGCGCTACATTCACGCCATTTTTATTTCAGTCTGTCAGATCATTTTCGAGAAATCTGGCATCTTTCTTCTTTTTGCGCTGCCATTCGCTTTTCGCGCTTGATGAAAGCCTCCTTGCAATTTAAATCGTTGATTTGATGTTTGAGAGCGTGGATTTTAACTATGTGCACCTGGCAGGTTTAGTTTTGTGTTTAAACTATACTGTACCGACGCCATTTTCATTTGAGTCCGTCAGGTTAGAATCTCCGGCGAGAGCACGGTTCTCTCGATCTTCCTCCGAAGGATTCCCACCTCGTCAACTCACGCTACGGCAAACCAATCCGCGCTAACAAGCCCTGGATTATGGTTGATTCTCTGCCATGAACGACGAATTAGTATCCAAGCTCCGTCAGTTGATTTTCGGGAAATCTCCTGGCGATGTTCTTCTTGCACTGGGATTCGCTTTTCGGCGCCTTCCGCACTTTGAAATTTGCGTCGTTGATGCAAGAAGGTGTCGAATCTTTGCTTTGGTCCTTCAGAGTGTATACCTGACAGTTTTCTTTCTGCCTTCGGTAGCAATTTCGGTACTTCTTCAGTTTTTCAAAGTCTTGCAGAATTTCTTTAACATTTTGACTGCCATGTTACTCATATATGGGTGACAGAATTATTTGTCCATGTTTAAAAATATATTTGTACGCTAATATATTCGTTGAATTCAATTGAGTTCATATCTAGAGACTAGAAGAAGGTTGAAGGATAACTATATGTCAGACAATTTAAGTTTTCAATTGTTGCTGCTTTAAATAAATTACTTTGATTTTGTGAAATTTTTGAGGCTGTTGGTTGGACAGTTAAAGTTTTAACTCTTGAAGAGTTTCAATTTTTCCAGCATTGTCGAGGCTTCGAGACTGTCAAACTGCGACGAATTCCGATCTTCCAATTATCTTGGAAGCATTTCAAATTATTTGTCACAATCAATCATAAGTTCTCCGAACAAAAAAATACTTGCACTGTTTCTCGTTCAAAAGTGCACTCTCACGAAGCTCGTCAAGAAGCTTCCACAATTTCCGGATGCGTCCACCGTTCGTTCTGAACAGCCTCGATCCTTGGATCTTCTCTGCGACAAGCGTGCGTCGGGGATCGACGAAACCAGAGAGCATTTCCACAAATGAATGCAGAGTTTCGCGAGGTTGTGTCAGAGCTGAAAAACACGTCCGCCGGTGGCCGTCAGGGGGTTCGTTTCGGTAATGCGTTTTCGCGGGTTCTTCGACAGAGAATAATATTTCCGTCGGTCCGATTTGTAGCTCGGCGAAGCGTTTGTCAGCCGCTTTGAGGATTCCAGATTTTCAATCCGTGCATGCCACGAGAAAGAAAGAAAGAGAGGGGAAGGGAAGAGGGACTTCCAGGGCGGAAGAGAGTATTCCCATGTTGCGGAAAATCCGCAATATGGTGCCGCTCGTAAAATAGACTTCCAAGTTATCTACTTGGTTTAGCCGTTCCTTCGATATTTTCGTGTAATAAAAGACTGAAACGTGGGAAACTTTCGAAACAGATAACGCCGACCTGGGATTTCTGCTGTTTATTCCCGAAGCCCGCGCGTCTCTCGCGGAACGTTCCTCGGCACGGTTTCGCTCGGGCAGACGAGGAATCGCGCGAGGACGGTTCGTAAAATTCGCGCGAAACGAAATGATCGTGTAGGGTCCGATGTCTACAGGATGTTTCTTTCCGGGGTGCATCCACTTTCGCGATTCGGTAATTAATCTTCCGGGGTAACGGTCGCGCGGGGATAGAATGATCCACGCTGTTGCGTCTGATTGATTGCTGCGGTCGGCGTCTGCGTGCCGAGCACTTTAACGTCAACAATCTACTGCGCCGGTTATTTATTGTGTCTGGAGTGTGCTCTGCAAAAAGTGGGGATAGCTGGAACGGCGAGTCATTGCGGATTTATGAGTTTCTGGAAGACTGCGAGGTCCTGGACGCGTGCAAGTTCTCGAAGAGTAGAAGGGTCTGAAAAAAGTAGGGACTTTGGACGAGTAGAAGTTTTACGGTGTCCGAAAGTCCTAAATAAGTAGAGATCGTGGACGAGTGTACGTTCCAGCAGAATAGAAGGGTCTGCAAAAAGTAAAGATCCTAGAAGCGTAAATGTAATAGAATATTTAGAGGTGCTAAATAAGTAGAGATCTTCTAAGAGTAGAAGTTCTACAATATTCAAAGGTCCTAAATAACTAGAGAATCTAGATGAGTAGAAGTTCCAGCAGAATACAAGGTTCTGTAAAACGTAGAGACTCTAGAAGAGTAGAAGTTCTACGATATCCAAAGATGCTAAATGAGTAGAGATTCTACATGAGTACATGTTTCAGTAGAATAGAAGGTCCTGTTAAAAAAGGTAGAGATCCTAGAA
>CM052087.1:11547462-11558337 GCA_028453745.1 Agapostemon virescens
TTTAGGTCGATCGGAATCGAATTAGAGCCGTGGCGCGACTTTGAAATCTCGGGGCGATCAATGTCGAAAATGCGAAAAATGGGGTTGATAAAAGGTAGCTTCCCGAAGTCCCCTGATATGCTAGCCTAGATTTTGAAGAGCTCTTCTTAAAGAGGAAGGTTTGAGGAAGATTTTCGCGTTGGATTCATGTCGATAGCTCTAATAGTTTGGCCGGGGCACGACTTCAAAGATTTGTCAAATATTGCCAAATATTGAAGGGACGTACAGACAGATTGCCTACATATTTCGTCACTTTCAAGTGCAACCCACGATCCTTCATCATCCACCGAAAGGAACGCTTATCGTTTCTAATTTTGCTTGCCACGAACGCAATGATCTCGTGGAAGGTCAAGCATGGCCCTCGAGCAAGGTCGCGGTCCGAGGGGCGTTCCTCGCCGTTTGCAACCCCCAGAATCATCTCCGGGGGTGGTTCTTGAGGTTTGACGTTGTTGCGCGATCCTCGCAGGTGTCCCATTGCGACAAGCTAGAAAATCGGTCGAGTGTGCCCGTGCAGAGAGACAGAACCGTCCTGAAGCGTACCGTCGACGACCGTTCATTGGACGGTTATAGCCGGGAAGGTATTATATAGATCCGGTGGCGTGCGCACACGTATATCCGTCGATCCGACGTGCCTCGATGCGTGGATATAGGTGCATGGGAACACCGTCGATTCTACGCCCCTGGAGACCCGTGGAAGCGGTGTGCGGGGACAGGGAGAGTGGACCGGGTATATCGGTGTTAACGTCTCAGTGGACACGCCGTGCCGCTGTCCGCTCTAACCGATAACGTTGCCAACTCGTTAGAAATGAATGGCCGGCCCGGGGGCAGGTGCCGCCAGGGGTCAGAGACAATAGGAAGGGAAGATCCCCTGCTGCCGTCGCGCTCACGGAACACGCGACTTTGTCCGGCTACTTCGTCCTCAATTACTTCGATACCCCGTAATTAATCTCGAGAGCGTGGAAGGCGGCTGCTAGACCTCGTTACAACGAGATCTACTGACCAAAGGGCGGGATAAAAGCGTGCCGATCCCGCTGAGAGAGATAGATAGAGAGAGAAAAGGGAGAGAGAGAGAGAGAGAGAGAGATTGTCGGCCGAGTTAGATGATAGAGGATGAAAACGGTTCTCCGATGGCCGTTCCTCGTTCGATGAAATATACAGTAGCCGACGTGCAATATTTGCGACGCGAAATGTGCGGATGAACTGTGAAAGATGCTGCGGACAAATTTCGCCGCACTACTCAAAGCGATTACTATCGTTATAATTGGAGATCTGCGGCTTTTGCGAGTCGGCTTCGTGCAATTCTTACCGGTCAGGCTTTTCGGGCGTAAGCCGTGTCTTTGTGGAATCATTTTACTAAGGTTTTGGTAGAATTGCAGGTAGCTTCCTCTGAGAGGTGCATTGCAAATGATAATCGTTAGTGTGTCTTTCGTATCCTTGTGGAATCATTTTTCTAAAATTTTGTCAGAATTGCAGCTAGCTTCCTCAGGAAGTTGCATTATCAATGACAATTATCAGTGTGTCTTTCGTGCTCTTACGGAATCATTTCCCTAAAGTTTTGCCAGTGTTCTAGCTTCATCAAGGGGTCACAAGAATGGCTATAGCTATATTATAATCGTTACAATCGGCACAGGTCTCTTAACACTTTACCGAGCGGAAGCCTACTAATACGACTTTCAACATTGCTCTGTAACAAAACGTAGCTGACAAAACTGCGTTTACATAGCAATTTTTAATGAAATTATTAAATAACGTAACCGAATATGCCTTACCGAGTCACTATAAAAATTGCTGCGAGCATTGAAACGTCGATCCATAAATGTTCAGTCCTGAAAAATTCTGAAATAATCAGCACTCGGTAAAATATTTTAAAAAAATACAAAATTTCAAAAGGTTTAAACATTGACCATTTCTTTCAGTAAACCAAACAGTGTTCCATCGTAACCTTCGCGCATCGAAGTCAACGTAGTCCCTCAAACCGCTCTCCTGTCTCTTCGGCTCGCAGCAAAGTCTTGAAATGCATAAAATACCTTTCTCTTCGTAGGAAATCAAATTTCATTCGGTCGCAATCGATACAGCAATATCGCGGATGGGGGAAATCGATGTAGCCGCGTAAATATTCTTTCCTCCTCGGCAACGTTTCCGTCGACGAATACGTTATGATAACCGTAGTCGCGAAGAGAATGGCACGGCGAGGGGGTTAATGGTTACCGGAAGAGTAACCAGCGATAAAAATTGAATATCGACCAGGGTGATCGACGATATCACGCCCGAGCGAGTTAGGCGATCTCCGAGATTCGTAGCCGGCCGTGATCGCACGGATCAAGGTCTCTCTCCGGCGCCATTAATCCCCGATCGAATCCTTTTCCGTCGGAGAATCCCCGCAGTTCTAATTCTTTGCTGGCCAGATAAGAGGCTTTCCCTGGTACCGGGCCGTTGATATATCACGGCGTTTACATTATCGCTCGTCACCGTATCGCGACATTTTAATAATGGCCGATCCGACTCGTCGCAAGACGAACGGCGAACCGACGCTTATCGGCCGCCGATAATACCGAGCACTCTTTCGAAACTTCTGTTCTCCCAGGGAATAACCAGACACCGAGCGAAAGAGAGATAGAGATAGATGGAGAGGGAGAGAGAGAGAAGGGGGACAGAATGGGAGAGGCATAGTAATCGCGCGACACCATCGCGCGGAACTTTTGCCCCGGCCGTAGATCACCGTAAACCACTGCACGTGACGCTTCGGAACTTTCGAAAACTTCAGTTTTCCTTAAACTGCACGGCATTAAACTCCAGGCGACTGAAACAACGAAAGGGGAGTGGGTCGACCATCGACCCGGCAACCGACACAAACAACCGATTCGCCGGTGGATCGTTATCGATGACCGATTTGTCGGGAATCGTCCTCGTCCTCGACGCCTTCGTCGTCCTCGCGAAGGATAAACTCCGCAGTGTAAACGTTGCCAGTCGAGCCCCGTTGTCCTGCGACCTAACGTCGATCGACACAGTCGCGTGGCTTCGATCCAAACCATGGTTCCAGATTATGGCAGTTCGGCCGGCGCGGTAACGATATTTCTTCGGCGACGAGCAAAGCGATCACGATTCTCGGCCGGGATCGTGACGAAAGTCGGACCACCCGGTCGTTAGGCTGCTGCGAGTTTAGGGGAGTTTTACGGCCGCCGTCGAAACCGCGTGGAATCCCTGCCAAATATATGTCCCGGGAATTTAATCCCGCACTTCGTTCGAACCGGAAACTATTTTTCGCATTGTGTTCTCGGAGTGTTCGAATGATTTCTGGCAAGTTGCTCGCTTGTGATGCAAAACAGGCTTTGTTCCGTCGGACGGTCTCCCGAAGGAAAGGATGAATGATAAATGTATATAGTGTAGAGAACATATTGATTATCAATTTTTATTATTAAAATTATTATTAACACTTTATCGACCGGAAGCCTATTAATAGGCTTTTCAATATTCAATATAAAATGAAGCTTAAAATTCTATTTTTACATTCCAATTTGTAACAACATTATTAGACAATATTGTTGGGGATGCATTGCTGATCCGCAATAAAAATTGCTGTCAGCCTTGAAGGACCCATTAAAAAGTTTTCAGTCATGGATCATAGGCCTTACAAAAATTCCGAAATAATCGCCGGTCGATAAAGTGTTAAAACTATATATTATTGTAAATTAATTATATTAAAATAAAACCGTGGCACCCAGGGCAAGACGCGCTAAATTTGCGTGGCAGTCAATGGGGTAAGAATGGTTATCAATAAATTAACAGCATTGAACATTAACGCAGTACTGCAACAATTAACCAGATTATAATACGAGGTGAAAACTGTAGTTTCTAGTAACTAACAATTTTGTTCAATAACGCCGATCATTTCTATAAATGAAACAAATGAAACTTGTTCGAAGCATGCGAAATTCGCGTTGCATTCAACGTTTTAATGGGGAACAATAAATCTGTTAAGGCGTCGTTCACTGTACTTGAACGATTCCTCTGAATATTGCACTTGGTGCCTATTGACTTCGAAGGATCACCCACTGATGTGGGAATGAATGACTCTGAATATGCAGGACTCCCACTGATGGGATTGAACGAGAGCCTGAACTCGTGAGAGACGATCGACTTGTAGGGTTTAGTTGAAGTTTATTCTGCGTTTCTGTACTGTACAAGCTGTGTAATCGAATCTAATCTGTATGGATACATTTTGCTGCTTATATACTATTTTCGTGACCAAGTATTGGCCAATGGTGGTGTTGGATTTTCGTTCTTTGTTTCGAGCGTTTAGGGGTAGTGGGAGCGTGGGTTTTCCCGGTCGGTGGTGATGTCGGCTCGGCGACGGGTGTCGGCAGGTAAATCGTGAACGATTGAATCTGTTTTAGACTATCTTGTCTTAACAAAATCTAAAATTGTTTTCCGGACTTTCGACGTCCGCGGTGCATTCAATACTTTATAGCGGTTTATGCTCGGCCGTCGTGCAATTTTACCTCGATCGCGCGCTTGTCCCCTAACGAAAGGGTTAATTAAACAAAAGCGTGTCTATTTGTATAAGCATTTCAGCGACACGAAAAAACGATCGACATCCTCGGCACGAGTCGCCTCTTGCGACTCTAAATGCGTCGTAAACTCGTGGGCGGGTTGGACAGAACGATCCTCGAGCCCGGTTCGAGATCCTCGACGACAGAGGCCGGAAGGACGTTGTAAGCATTGTCGCCGCAGGTTTATGATGGATGGACGAAAGGAATGCCACCGGGCTCGAGGCTGTCGCTCGTTGATTCCGAGGGTGGTGGCGGCATGCCGGTCCTTAAAAAGAGGGCTGCGGGATAAACTCGGAGTAATTTGTCACCGGGCCGGCGACTCCTTTACGACACGAGGGCACGCCCATCCCCGTGCCAACGCAAAAACCAGGCCACTGTCTTGCCTTCCTTTTCTGCCGCACGGGATCGCGAAGTACCACCCCCGTTAACCATGAAAAAGCGACTTCGTTTCGCTCGGAACGATCGTACGTAATTTCTGCGCCGTCCGGAAACGCCTTCGCGATGTACTTCGCATTCGTTCGAATCATCGTCCCCTTCCCGAACGGTTCCACGGCGAACCGGTATACCCGTGAGATTAGCAACGACTGTCCCGAGGAAATTGATCGCCGCAGGGTCGCGACTCGATTTTTATTCGATGTCGGATTTTCTTTTTTGGAGGCGGCTGAAAAGATTATGGTGGAGGGGAATGGTTCGTTCTGGGCCTGCTAGAAAAGGAGAACCTATCAGGCCCTGTCTTAGATGCTGGGATATCGGGAGGTGTATATATTGTTACGACGGTTGTTCATATGGAGTCGCCATAATGAAGTATTACTTCATGGTGGACAACCCTTAAGAAAATAATAGAAGAAGGTGGTTGTCACGGAACTGTTGTACCGACAGACAATCGAGAGAGTAGAAGATTGGCTGTCGAGCAGACTGGACGGCAAATTGATAGATTTATCCGAATTGTATTCTGGTTGTAAAAAGTCACTAATTGTACAGATATAATTGTAAATAAACAAGATGCCGCGTCGTTCGCCGAACTAGGAGCAGAAAACGCGCAACAATATTGTAAGAGTCGACCGAGGTAGTGGCAGGATTCTTTTTAAAGAGTTTACCTACGTCAAACATAATTTTCCGGTAGAAGATCAACGCCGAAACGATGATACCGGAAGCTCGGGGCTTATTAGTGTTTTGGGGGCTGCTGAAAATGGAGTGGAGAGTGAGAGAAAGAGAGAAAAGGAGTAAAGGAAGGGGAGAGGTCTGCTATCTAGCAGACCCTGCCTTAAACAATATATGAATAATAAATAATATATGAAAATAATGTATGAATCAAAGGCGGATCAGATACTAACGAGAAAGTCTCGTTTTACAGTCCCTCTGTCGATGAGCGCAGGAGGTACAGCCGCCACGGTCCCTTTCTGATTTCGCGGTGATCTAAAGTATTATTGATGATCGTTACCAAGCGGTCGAAGCTGAAACAAAAGGCCGCGTTTTTCCGTCGATAACTTCGGAACACTTCGCCGAGCATAATTATATCGCCCAACGTATCCGCGACCCATTTAACACGTTCACCCAGTTATGACCGCGTTTCACCGGGCTCGTACTCACGGATTTTGATATACAACTGACGGGCGAGAGTAGAATGGCCGACAATAGGAGCTAGAGAGGTCGATGGACGAAAGAAAGGCTGGCAAGTACGAAGAGAAATGACGGTAAACGTCTCTGGATCTTGGGGCCGCGGGTTTTATGGATCCGCCAACCCCTTCCCTCCTCCCTTCCCTCCTCGGCCGACGAATTTATACACGTACGGTCACACGCGAGCACGCGTTTCCAGCCAAAGCGGCTAAAAGAAAGGCCTTAAATCGCAACGACTCCTCTTCCACGTTATCGCCGATAGAATCGTCAACGACGATCGACTCGCTCGAGCCCTGGCTCTGATGGAACTTCGTCGGATGCCAGCCAGCTGTAGATTGCTCGACCTTCCGCGAGAAAAACGAATACAACCGTATTTTGCGGCGCGGGAAAACACGTCTACCGCAGATCTTCGAGCGGGAAGACTGTTTGCTTTGAAATTCGCCATTGAAATTCTCTGCACCTTCCGCGGTAGCTTCGGGGATCATCGAAATGGTCGTTGTACAGTTGTTTTTCTTAAATATTCATTGATTGCATCGATTGTTGCTTCCAGCGGTGGGATTCTATTCGGCAGTGATTTGTTGAAAACAGAGCTGGAACAGCGACGACAGGGAAAATATGTTTATTAATTCCTTGCGTTGCTTAAATATTAAAATGTTACACCACTAGGTTAATATACTAGCATGACTGTATGAATCTGAAAACGTCAGGAAATTAGGTCTACGACGAAAATTGCTCCCTACAATGTTGACGTTCTTGAAAATATTAAAATGTTACTCCACTAGGTTGACAAACTAGCATCAGTTTACGAATCTAAGAACGTCAGAAAATTAGGACTACGACGAACATTGCTCACTCTGCTGAAAATATTAAAATGTTACTCCACTAGGTAACCCCTTCCCATACTATAACGAGTCAGACTCGTATCGAAAATTTTAAACAAAGTTTAACAAATACAACTATTATGTCTTTCTTCTTAGACGAAATCAAAGTATATTCTTTTGCAATCAATATTTAAGCATCTAGGAAAATGTAACAGAATAAAAGATATAAATTATTGTCTTCTCTCTTCTGTAACATTTTCAGCGATTAAGACGTTACAATAACTTTACCTACAAGGAAAATGTTATGGCAAGGGGTTGATATGACAACGGTTAGAGTATCTTAACCCCTTAGGCATGGCTGAATTTTGCACGGGACTGTTTCTCTGTACGGCAGAAAAATTATAATTTTTCTTAAACATATGATGTGTATACTTTACCTCTAATAATTTACTTTAATAATTAATAATGCAATTGAGTGTGCTCAAGCCACTATAAGACTATAATATGACGCATTGTAATATAAAATGACATCCGGAAAGCCGCTATAGTGTCGCATCGTGCCTAAGAGGTTAAATTGATTAAAAATCCGATTCCGATAGCACAGATTGTCAATGCGATCGGCGTTATTCGCGAAGTAGGACCGGATTCCTTGCTCACCTTCGTCTCCTCAGCGAGGCTCGTTTTTGCATCGGTCCCGACCCCCGTTGTTTGCATAATTTCGCCGCTTAAACGGGACCAATTACAACGTTCTCGCGTTTATGCGAAATTCCGCGCAGCTACTTACTCGAACGGTTCTCCAATTCGGAACGAAACGCCTATCGTTCCGCGTAGCTCGCACGAACCAGCTCTAACGCGTGTCTGGAATGTTCAGGTGCTTGTTAGCCAGGCCGAAGTCCCCTTTTCTCGTTAACAGTATCTCAGTCGGGTGTCTGGAAATAATAAGGGAGCGTCCCAATTAGATTTATGAAGTCGGCGCCTCCGCCAGATTTATGGTCGCGTCCCTTTGCGGAGTCCTGTTCCTCTTCGCGAAGGAGATTCGCCCGACTGTGATCAGACGAGGGTGCGAACGCCGTCTTACCTTCGTCGTGGATCTGTAATTTGAGCAGCGGACGGAGGGTGCGGATCTGTAACCAAAATAACAATTGTCAGTCTCTATTGTAAAACGTGCGTCCTAAACTGAAGACAGTTTGTTAATCTGCGCGTTCAAATAATAAAAATGCTAACCTGTTTGAAACTATGCTTCATTTTCCTCTGGACAAGATGGCGTACGATAAGTCGCGGCTGTCGGAAGACTGTCGATTTTGCAACGCGATTTTCTGCCCAAACGCTTTCCTAATTAGTTAATGTGTCAAATAAAACCATTAACCCTTTACACTCGAATGGTGATTCCAAGGCACCACTAAAAATTGCCATACCGCCATGTATAATGCTTCAACTGCTGTAAATTTAATTGCAATAAAAATTTAATTGTTGTAAGAACGATTTAATAGTAAAAGAATATATACCCATAAGGTAAAATAGATGAGGTAGAATGAAAATATTCTAGGTCAGAAGGAATGCGTTGGTTTTCGAGTTGAAACAGCTTAGAGAGCAAAGGGTTAACCAATCAGGTTGCTTATTTAGGCTTGTAATCCTCCACTGATTGTTTCAGAATTTTTTAAAGTCCACAGTCCATGATTGAAAACGTTTTAAACGAATTTTTATGTAGAATCTTCAAGGCTTCTTCGGTTACGTTATCTAATAATTTTGTTACAAACTACAATGTAAAAGTAGTTTCTTAAGCTTGAATCTGTTAAGTGCAATTATTGAAAGTCCTATTAATTGGCTGCCGGTTGGTAAAGTGTTAAACTCAATGAAATTATTAATGTGGAAAATATGGAAAATTATTTATGTGGAAAAAGGAGAAAGTATTATGACAAAAATTAGTGGATTTTTCAACTTCTCGAACTCTTTCGAAAAAAGGAAAACAATCGTCCAATTGTCTCCTGTATCTCGTAATTAAATAATCCGAAAATGAGAGCGAAACAAAAAGGTTTCTGAAGAAAGTTTTCGCAAGCAGAATGTTCAGCGAACGGTCGATGATAGTGTGCTCTAAAACCCGACGGGATTCGGCTCTAAACACAGCCGCAACTGCATGTTCGCTCGTAAGAGTCATGCCACAGCCAAGCAACGAACATTTAACGAGCTTGGCGTTTGGATTCGGCAGCGCTGAGCTCTAAACGCGGCGAACCTAACGTTCGAGAAACTCCGGGTGCTAATATTCCTGGCAGCAACAATTTCGGGAGGTCCTTGTTACCTGGGGTGGTTGAAAGGTTCGCATACTTCCGGTTGAGAGGAAGCTGCGATGCTGTTGTTGCTAGCGTTGCCAGTTCTATCGCGGAACGAGAGCAGGTCTAACGATCTTTAGCGGTGAGATAACCTACCAATTACAGGGCGCCGGGATCCGTAAGTATAGTCGGCGTGTCCTTCCTGCAGATGCTAATTTATGGTAACTCTCTGCTGGCCCAGAGAGCACAGAGAGTAGAGAAAGAGAGAGAGAGAGAGAGAGAGAGAGAAGAGCTGGGAGCGTCGAACGCTTAGGGAGTTTGCTCGCGAACGATCAAACGGCACAATTAAGGGGCCATCCGGTTTATCAAGTTGAAAAAATCGATTCTAATAGCCGTATACTGCGGGGATTATGGCAGAGAAGTTTCTAGCGGAAGTTTGAAGCGGTTGTGTCGGCGCGGCTCATGAAATAGTCATTTCGTTAAATGCGTTTTTGGGCGAAACTACGTTTCCGCACACGGTTAATGAGATTATGGCGGAAATACTGTATCCAGGTACTCGGAATTTTGAACGGATGTTGAGATATTGTTGTTACGTTGTTCGGCTTGCAAACTAGACTGCCGGGTGCGGGTAATGTTTAACCAACGATTTGTTGGTCGTGTATGAAGAGGCATTTCGAGGGAAAGAAATATTCGAGGCATTTCGTATGGAAAGATTTTTTAGAAATGTTTTTAGAAATGCTTTTGAAATCTGTATAATGCTACGCGATGTTTCAGTTTCGTAATCTGAAAGAGGTATTTTTATTTATTCGAATTTTGTAGGAAGAGATGTAGCGTTTGGAACGATTTTTTTTTTAAAGTGGTAGCATGGAATGGGTGGTTTTCGAATTTGCATAATTTACGTCCCGTGGTAACAAGTTATTATAGAACGTTTACCGTCGCAAATATTATTCTGTAAGAGAAACGCAAACGTGCTTTACACTATCAACTAGCCGCGCCAATGTTACAAATAAATAACATATTCGGAATATCAATTTGACCGTAATAATCATTTCATATTGCTCTATGCGCTGCCAATCATTAAACAGCATTCAATATTTGTAACGGTAATCGAGAAGCAGTTTAAAATCGATCCTACCGAAATATTCGTTCGTTCGTTTTGAAAAATGTTCATTTTTAAAAGTACCTCTATTTCGACACTGAAACCACTGCAGCTGTTCGAATGACCAATTCCAAATTTTTTATTTTACAATTATTGAAATTGCAAAATTGCCTTCATAGTATATCGATTTAATTTTGATCTGTTTGTTCAATTATACTTTGCAACGACAGGGCAAATACTCCAAATAAATTAAATCTTGGCAGTTTTGTACACATCAGGGAATTTTAATGGTCTGACAAGGATTATAAATAAAATATTTGTAAATTAAAACATTGTGGCCTAGCGTTCAGTAGGAGCAACTGAATTCAATTCTCTATGAACTCCTTCGATTTTGCTATATAGTTTCCAATGAAATTTAGGTATGCGATCCTGACCTTTATCTCTCGCTTCCTTTTTCCATTACTTTCTAAAGACAATACTTT
>CM052087.1:11634230-11654157 GCA_028453745.1 Agapostemon virescens
TGCAATTCGATTCCGATCGACCTAAAAATTGACATACACTCTTACCACGCGTCTAGAAACGTGTAGTCAAAATTACAAAAGAATCGGAGACCTAAAGATTTTTCACGATTTTAAGAAGGGGTATACCTTCAATATTTAGCGATTTCGTGGCAATATTTGGCAAATCTTTGAAGTCGTGCCCCGGCCAAACTATTGGAGCTGTCGACATGAATCAAACGCGAAAATCTTCCCCAAACCTTCCTCTTGAACACGCAATATTCTATTATTGTATGCAATGTTTAGAAAGCTGCATCATTTTATTATTCCTCTACGATGGTTATAAAAGTGCACCATTCTATTCTTCTTTTTCGATGAATAGAGAAATGCATCATTACATTGTTTCTCTTTGACGTTTAAAAAAATGCACAATTGTATTATTCTTTTTTGCTGTTTAGAAAAATTCGTATGATTTCTCCAAGATCGATGAGGAAATCGCGCAATCGATATTTTCCACAAGGATCTAAATTGACCCAGGCACCGCCAGCGATGTCCACCGAGAACCCGATGGCCGGGATCGTACGCGTTTGATAGCGAACGTGCAAAAAGAACGCTGGAACGTTTTCGCAGATTCTGGGACATTCAGGGGACCGTAATTTCCGTTCGCAACCCGATGCAACGTAAGACGCGTTGCAATTACATGCACCGCGGGTTCCCTGATTGCGCGACCTTAATACAGTGAGTCCGGGTCTCGAATTCTCTCTCCTACTCCCTTTCTCTCTCTCTCTCTCTCTGTCTCTCTTAGCGTGGGCGGAACCGGTTTCGAGACGATTGAAAATTTCACGCGGACCCGGTAACAAAGCCGCGGAATGATTAACGAGTTTTACGGCGACCACCAATTCCGCTAACAGTTTTCTCGATGCGCAATTTCGCTCTCGTCCCGGCCCCGGAGTCGGCCAACTTTGTTCATATCCGCCGGTAATGGTACCTCATTTACTAATGCGTTCATAATTTAATCCGGGCCCCACGACTATTTCGCGATCCCCCGGATATCCCGGATCCCGAAGCCGTTGTTCATAGCCGATTAATTCAATCAAAGTAACTCCGCCATAAAGCATCGCGCCCATTCGTCCCGTGAATATTTCAGAAATTCTCCTCTTTCCATCGTCGTCGTCGTCGTCGTCGTCCCCGAGCATACTGAAATATTGATACCCCTTGCTCGCGATTTACTTCCGGTAATGGTCGCGTCTAGTTTAATGAAACCCGAAGAGTTACGACTGCCAAGTATCGTTTCCCTGTTAAATTCGACATCGTTGCTCACCGTCCGCGGAAAGATGGCACCGGAGAGACACACGGGGATCGACAGTGCCCCGCCATTCGACTACTGGAGTAAGATGGCGGAGCGATAGTTTTGCCGAAAGGACCCCGTGTCTATTTAGTACTCGCAGCTCGCCAACTTCGGCAACTATTCCGAGCTAATTTACAGATTGAATTTCCGAGCTGTTGCGCGCTGCCGGTGTAATTTCGAGTAAACCGCGGCCCGTCTATATTAATCCAGCGAATTATTAAATCCCCGCGGAACTCCGGTTATGAGTCGCTCTGTATTCTAATCGGCGCGAAATCTTTTTGCAACGATCCCGACGCGACCTCGCCGGTTTTCCCCATGTAAATGGCACGGGGAAAAAACCTCGTCGTGCGAAATCCAAGGGATGCAAAAGTGCATCGCGCGGAGAGCAAGCGTCGCCATTTTATCTGAACAGGTTCAGAGAAGAGGAAACAACGGGGCCCTCTTTCCTTCGCCCGTGCCACGACATGATCGCAATACTGCGAGCTTCGTCTCGGTCCCGCGGATTCTGTTGCAATTTCGCGAACTGTGTCCGCCTTTGTCGCGGAAAACCGTGCAAATCGAGGCTTTGCAGGGCCTTTTATTTCCTCGCGTCGTCTTTTTGATCCTCTCGCGACACGCGAATCCGAGTTGTTTTGAGCGCGAGCACTGCCATAATCATGAAATAAAAGGCGAGAGAATCGCGGAAGTCTTGAACAAGGAATGCGACGGCTTCTGGACCGGATGGACGGCGACGTCTTGCCTGCAGGTCCTTGCAAATCGCATGCTTGCTATGGGAAGTGTGATTTGAACGACTATTATATTCTCTTTTTATTCCATTTTAATTAAACAGTAAAATTTACGTGCTATTCCGAGCATTTTTATTTAAGCTGGACACTGCAATAAACATTTCTGTCTCATTTTAATTAAACAATAAATTTTATGCACTGCTGCGAACAGTTTTATTTAAGACAGACTGCGCTGAATATTTTTATTCTATTTTAATTAAATAATAAATTTTATGCACTACTGTGAGCATTGTTATTTAATGCTAGATCATTGCTAATATTTTTATTTCATCGGAATAAAGTAGTAAGTTTTATGTACCACTGCGAGCACGTTGCATTTTTATTACATTTTAATTAAACGTTGAATCGTATGTGTTATCAAGCACTTTGATTTAAGCTGGACCGCAGTGAACATTTTTATTTCGTTTCAATCAAATGTTCGATTTTACGTATTGCTAAGCATGTTGATTTTAATTGAACCGCGGTACTCATTTTTATTTCGTTTTAATCAAACAATGAATTCTTGCCGCGCTGCAAGCATTTTTATTTAAGTTGGACCGCGCGGTAAATAATTTTATTTCACTTTAATTAAATGATATATTGTTTGCACTACTGTAAGCATTTTTATTATTAAGCCGGACCGCGATAAACATTTCCATTTCACTTTAATTAAATGACAAATGTTATGCACTACTGTGGGCATTTTGATTGAAATTGAACTCCGGTAAACATTTTTATTTCATTTCAATTAAATGCTGCATTTTATGCACTACTGCGAGCATTTTTATTTAAGCCGCACTGCTCCGCGCATTTTTGTTCCGTTTTAATTTCCCGTACACTGACGCGCAAACGTTTTGATTTAATCTTGTTTTAGCGCGCACACACCAGTCAAAAGCAGTTCAAATTAATTTCGTTTTAATAAACATCGGTGTAACAGTTTTATTTCATTACGACCGAATGCACATTTACCGCAAACATTTTCACGGAAATCCGATTCGATATGCAATAGTAGAAACATTTACACCCCCGGGCAACTATCGAACATTACGTTACAACGGAACCACGTATTTTTGTACGAAGCGAGTATTGTCTGCATTAATTAATATACTCAGCAGTTACATTTGTTCCCTTTATCAATCATTTCAACGGTCTTAAAATGTGTGATTTGCAGTCTTCGAATGCTTTCACAGTTGTTTCACAGTTGCGCATTTCACCTAGTAGTTTTTATAAAATTGCCATCTGCATTAGAATTCATTAGAATTCATTCGAAAATCCAGCATCCGTTAAAATTACGTCTCTTCGACGATATTTCTACAAACAATACACGAAAGCTTACGGTACACGCGCCTAGGCAATTTAGAATCGAATAAAACCATATATAATTTATTTCTTTTAAACAAAACTAGAATTCTATTTTGTTGTTATCAATGTATAGACACCGTAGAACACGTAGACATAAAATAAATATGAATTCTTTTCTTCTGAAATTATGAACGTGAAAAATATTGTGCGTACGGCAACGGTAAAAAATAAATCGTAGTGCAAGGGGTTAACTCTTCATCGTACGCGCATATAAATCATTCGGAACTTTTCCTCGAATTAAGGAAACATCGGAAACGTTCAGGAACACGTTTCGCCGATTGAAATTAATTGCATCGAACTTTCCGACGAGCGAGCACTCGAGTACCAATTAGACTTTCGAACGGTCGCAAGACTTTCGAAAAATTTTTCAAGACTCTCAAAAAGTTGAAAAATGTCTGACATCGAGCCAAAGATCGAAACCCATTCGAACCTTCTCGCCGATCGATTCGCTCGTTGCAACGGGTAGGTTGTATCGATTGCACGCGTCGCTGCATTCGGCGAACGATTATTTTCAGCCTCGGGAATTTAATCGAAGTGCGAGTCGAGCGAATGGATCTCCATCAAAATGCAGTGTTTCGCGTTATCGATCGAGTGTACGGGGATTTTCCGCAGAAAGGGACGGGTGCCGGGAAGAACCGACTCGCCATCGAAGTGGACATGTGGTCGTTATGACGGCGAGCGACGTTAACGAGCAGCTTTTAAGGACTTCTGCCGGGAAAAGTTCGGCAGCAGGACTTTATTGGATTGCGAATTTCCTCGGAATCGTCGGGGCAAATGGCTATTCCGACCTGAAACGGGGCTCGAATGTATATTTCACGTTCGGCCTTACGACCCTGCGCTTGAACGGCGTTCCCTCTTCAAAGATATTTCGGAGCTCGAATTTATCGATGAAAAAGAATGAATTATAACCGGCGAATAAAATCGAAAGAATATTTTCTATCCGGAGCACGCGAATCCCTCGATATTCTCTAGCTTCGAGGCATGTGACCGGAGAACGCGAGGATTCAAAATACGTGCGTTTTCATTTTGAAATGGAATCCGTCGACGATTACTTCAGAATCTTTTAAGGTCATAATCCATCAGTGAAAACTTTTTAGTGGAGCCCTCAACGCCGACAGCAATTTTTATTGCGAATCAAGAAGCCCTCCTAAGTAACGTTATCTAATAATTTAGTTACAAATTACACTTTCCTCTTCAAAGATATTTCGGGTAAGGGGTAAGGGGGTTTATCTTTTGCTCGTTCTTCTTCTTTGTCATGCCCACTCTCTTTCCCTCTCTGTCTCTCTCTCTCTCCTTCTCTCCGTCTCTTCGTCAGTCGATCCGAGACTAGTGAAATTGACCAGTTGGTCGTCCAAGCGACTAATTGGACCCCCACTTAGGGCGTACGTCACCACGGACCCCTCAAGGTCCTTTTTGTCCTCGCATCACTACATGTACACACCGGGCAGGTGGTCGAGTGAAGAACGTCACCGAAAAACCGAGATGTGTACGCGTGTGTCCGCGTCGTCACCTTTGTTCACCTCGGACAATAATCAAAATGAGACTCGGCAATTTCTGCAAGGCAAGGCCGTCGATATCAACCACACTTGGTACGCAGATGTCTGGGACGTTTATGACGAGCAAGCTAGTGTAGTCGTTTTTGGAGAAACAAAATTCTGCAGTTAGTCAATTGCACGTTGCAGCGGTGCTATACCTTCTGCGCTCGCCAACAGAGGGACAACAGGACGGCTTTCCCGCTGGTACCTGATCCGCCTTTGATTTATATACCAGATATGGAGATATTAGATACATATAATATATAATTATACATCTATATTTAATTCGATGCTGAATATCGATATTATTATAGAAGAGTGAATTTTTATTTCGTCTGAAAAAGACGGCGAAACATTTATTTTTGTGAGACTTTGTTTAAAGTCTTCGAGCCTGACTCGTTATAATATGGCAAAGGGTTAACAGAAACTTAACCAAACCGTTATAGTAGAATCGCATCGAATTTTCCCAAGTTTCAAGATGGCGCGCCGCTGGTAAACGCGAACTCTATGTCTCGACGGCCAGATTCGAGGTTCAGCGACTATTCGCGAGATTCAGGTGAACGGCACCTTAGACTCGAGACGGCTATTAGCTTTCCCCATAAATCCGTTGTAGAAAGTTTTCATTAAATCGCCGAGCCCCGTCGTGATTTGTCTCGGGGAAAACTTTCGACGCTATTTTGCTTCTAGTCGCGCGTCCGCTTTACGAGGGCCGCTCTGGTTTACGGCGATGGGAGATCCAATTTGTTGGCTTCGGTTCGCTATTTTTGTGTAAATCAGAGTTTTTGCCGAGCTCGCGGAGGAACCGCTAAGATTGGAACACTGTTTTGCTTCTAGTCTTAAGGCTGGTTTACTGGGGCTGTTTAACTTGATGGTTATGGGAGATCTAATCTGCGCCCTTGGTTTCGCGTCTCAACGTAAATTGGGTTTTGTTTCTTTCGGTAACGTCTCCGAGTGTTCCCTGTTATCGAATCGAGTCGAGAATTTATCATGCTACGTCTCTGTTCATTCCGAACTTACGGGAGAGTCAATTCAAAGCATTTCAGGGGTATTTCAACCCTTGGCACTCGAGTAGTGTCTCTGAAGTGCCATACTATTATTTAAAACAATTTTAACATCGCTATCTTCATATCTAAGATATAAATTCCTATATATACCGTGAAATATCTATGAAACTTTAAAATCCCCATACATAACGTGAAATATCTAAGAAATTTAAAAAATCTCACACATAACCTGAAATATCTTAGAAACTTTAAAAATCCCATACATAATGTAAAATAGCTAAGAAATTTTAAAAATCCCGTGCATAACGTAAAATATCTAAGAAATTTTTAAAATCCCATACATAACGTAAAATATCTAAAAAAATTTCAAAATCCCGTACATAACGTGAAATATCTAAGAAATTAAAAAGATCCCATATATAACGTGAAATATCTAAGTAATTTTCAAAATTGCATATGTAACGTGGAATAATTAATGGGAATGAAACTATCCTAGATCAAAAGTGTATGCTTTGCTTTTCTAGTTAAAATATTTAACTTCGAGTGCAAAGGTAGAGCTCTCTTGCTGTTCGTACTATCATTTCGAAGTTTGCTTTCGAAAATCCAATCTACGGTTTCCATTAAATTGTGAATACTTTCGGACGTTATCTTGCAGCGAATCTATGTCTGCTTCACGGTGCCTGTTCAATTTCATGTTTGCAAAAGATCTAATCTGTACTCTTCAATTTTATATTTATCCATAAACCCTGTTCTATATCAGAAACTAAAGGTAGACTCTGTCGTCTAGGTGAGTTATACGTATGTCTCTGGATATCGATAGTCTCAACCTGCATTCCTAACGATATCCAATCTGCAATCTCAAATGTCACATTTACTCACAAACGCATTTTACATTGTTTAGATTCAACGTTTTACATTCGATTTCCCATTGAAAACACACACAATTTAAAAAGAAATTCAAATTTTTTCGCCCTCTGGTTTCCGAGATATCTAAAAAATACCCCAACTCTGAGGGCTGTTTTCACCCCTTCAAAGTGGATAGTTGCCAATAACAAAAAACACGTATCAAATATTTTTCAAAGAACTATAAGCTCCCATAAGTTTCATCAAGATCGGATTTTCGCATCTGAATATGTTCCTGTGTAAACTTCGAGTCGGTTCCCCAATTTCAAACTTCGAAACTGACGACCTGCAGGTCAACGACCGGGCGGTACTCGAAGCATCCTAACACTGCTTCTTCGAGACCATTCTCTAGTTATCCCCATGGCAGTCAGGTTGGCATCCCCGGCAGCTGTCCAAACCGTGCGAATCGACTTATTTCTCAGTCGCTATTCGTTCAGGGGTGAAACGGGCCCACAGTTCGATTCGGTCCGATTGTTGGTGGACCGATGTACCCGGTGCGACGGGTACATGGCTTGTTCTCGGTGGATTGCGTTACGTGTTAGTTCGGCGTTCTCTAGGCCCCGGGAAAACGGCGGGATCGATCTCGAGGGCGGCCTCTAGGAACCGGCATGGAACGAGTTTACCGTTAGTTTCCGGTGGGCGTTCGTTCGTTCGAAACTACTACCGTCGGCAGTGGCTGGGGTGATCCAACTTCTCGGATGCAGGCCCGTGGGCGGTGGTCGTGGTATAAGTAATAGCTAAATTAACATCTTAGTGTATCCCGGGAGCGTCATCTGCTATCTACGAGCCGTTAGTGCGCCCGAAGTCGTAAGACGGAAGCGAGCACGCGAGCTGAGCCGAGAGGAGCGAAACCGAGCGGTGCGGAGCGGAATCGAAGGGAGGGTAGAGGATGCCTGACGCCGCCGTTAACAGAATGCATCCCCTGCCGACGCTATCCCCTTTTAACCGACGCTTCAACCATCCGACGCGAACCTCGCAGCGTCACGCAACTCGTGCGACCGCTTCTCAGTTTATTCGTCACCGCGTTATACGACCATACTCGTCGACGGATCATGCTTCGTTGCGGGGTCGCGTGCGAAAGTCTTCACCGAGAATCGTGACCCAGTTCCTGGAGCGGAGGGCCGCCCTTGCTGTTCATTGGATAATAATCGACATAACTATGCCGGCATTTTTGCGCATCGTCTATCGGCGATTGTTGCGCGGTTCTTGAAAATTTCTGGCCGCCTAAGGTCAGTTGTTGACCGGCAATTTTGTCCAGCATTTGTCTCGTGTCATCGGGTATTGGTTTGGTAACTACATGCGCAAGTGAAACGATGTAAATAAACTTTAATGCATTGCATTTAATATTTAACTTTTAAGCCTTTCGTTACGGCAGTCCGATCCGCTGAAGTGACGCCACTGAACGGGGAACTGTGTCGCAAAAATTTGCACATTGCACGTCGGTAATGTTCGATGTTCACACTTACGTCTTTCAACGTCATCTTGGAATTCTGAATTTTTTGAGAGCTGACAGGGGAACATATTCAGAGACGAAAATCCGATTTTAATTCACCTAGAAGAATTTATCATAATAATTGTAGAATATTACTTCCGCCTAGTAAACATTTGTTATTGCAATTCTGGAAAGATTACGACACACCAGTTGCGCATTTATGGCATCGCAGCGGTAGAATATTATTGCAGGGCGGAACGCAGCAAACAGAACATATATATTTTTCATTTGAATTTTTTCCCAGCCGTACCGGTAACCTGATCTTGATTTTGGAAATGGCAACGGTTACAGCGAACCTTCCGCAACTAGCGATATTTATTTTATCGAATTTGATCAATTCGTTTATGTATTTGAAATTTTTTAAATGTACATAACAGGTGCGACCGACGAAACGGAGTAAACCAACAGGTTTCCTATCCACCAATAATTGGAATGCAAATATTGCGCACATTCGCGACGCACGCCAGCGTATGGATTATTAACCGGCCAAAAAATTTCAGACCTGAAAACTTTCTTCGTGCAAAAATAAAAAAAGAAGAAAGGGAAAAACAAACGAGCCGTCTCGGCTACTTAAAGCCAACTCGCCCGAAATTCCGGCAGCCCGGGGAAACAAATAGCCGAAGAACTTTGTTCCGGTCCGAACGGGGTTTGGTCTCCGACGATCGCAAAGCCGGATATAGTTAAACAATTCGGAACGAACGAGTTCGCGGTGTTTCGCACAGCCGGAAGACTACCGAGAGCTGTCCGATTCGCGTTTCACGAAATGGCGATGCGGCAACACGCGGAACACGGGGGTGAAACGTTCCGCTCCGGTTTGCCCGTGGAATTTCTCGAAAAACTTCGCCGGAAGTTTCAGCGAATTTTAATTCCTGATCGTTTAATTAGTACAACGACCGGCCCAGCACCGGTATTCAAGCTCTCAGCTTCGGAATGCGTCGGATTCCCAACCGAACTTCCGCCGAAGATTCTTTTAATTGCGTTTCCGGACGAGTGTTATCCCCTCGAAAAACGGTCCAAGAACAATCGGCGCGACTCGTTCGAAAACTTTTATCCAAACTGGATATTCCTTCGTGATCGATCTCCGACTTGATTTATAGAGAACCGTTGTCTAGCTTTATGATTCCGACGACATTTAACCCTTTTAGCGGCGAACGACGATGTATTGCGAAAAGTGCCAACGACAATATATCGCTGCGTGTCCGATGGCGAGTTGCTATTCGCATTGCCAGCGAACTCTGTCTCGAAATAAATTCATAAAACGTTGAAAATCCTCTAATTTCATTGCGAAAGTATTTAAAAAATTCTTTTTGGGTTTAACTTGTTAGAAAATAGAAAAAGTCGCTGGAAAGTCAGGCGAGCGTCGAAGATTTAAAACAAACTTAAATTGGCCTTCTTTTTCACACGAAATCAAATATCATCTTCTCGTTATCGATACTCCAGCATTGAACTGAATATAGCTGTATAAGAAAAGCAAATTTTTACACAATTTTGACGTTACAATAACTATAGGCTCACAGAAAGTGGCGCGGCAATGGGTTAAGCGAAAAGAGATTTTATTTACTCGTCCATTTCTGGTATGAACGTCTTTGGACTTAAATTGGCCGTCTGAAAGACGTTCCCGAGTGGATATTTGGGACTTTAAGACATCGTAGAAACGATGCAGATGACCAGAGCACATAGTGACTATAGTAGTGACATAGATATAGAAGATCAAGTCTTGAATTTAAAAATTTGAAAATTTTAAAAATGTTTGTGGACGCTGCCGACGTTTCTAAGACGTCTATAAGACGTCAAACCAGAACGGTGAAAATTTGTAGGATGTTCTGGCCAAGTTAGGTTCCAGAGGCGAGCATCAACATGTTCCACAATTATTTACAGCAAAACACAGCCTCGAATCGATTTATCGATTTGCTGTCGGCGTCTTCCGGCAGATCTCGACTCCCCTCGACCGTCCGGCGGCGCAACGGATCCGCGACAACCCCTATCTCCTATTATTTCTTTAAGGGTCGTTCACCGCGTTTCCGCATCACGGCGATTCCGTTTCGACCGGGCACCGTAACAATACATTTTTCTCCGGTATCGTGCGACTTCTGCGCGGCAGATTTTCGTCAGATTTTCGTCAGATCCGACGTTTCGTACGTCCGATTCGCCGACATTCACCGTGCCGAACGGTCGAACGCAATTCAATTTGTCGACTCGAGCACCGTTCAGTCCTCAATTTGGCCAACTTAGCCGCGACATCCGCCGGTCTCGCGCCTCTCCGTTCCGGACCCGAGACGAACGTGCGAATATTTCGACAATGTTTCGCAGGATTTCGCGAAATTAGCCCCCGGGGGTCGAACGGGTCCGGGCTACCGTGCACGCGGCTGAACGTGGCAGCTGCTTTCAAATACGAAATATGAAAAGCTGGCCCCGGACGAGTGGCTCGTGGTATTTCAACGTGCACGCCGAAAGTTCGCCGGAATTAACTCGATGCGCGGCCCGGCTCCGGATGGAGACAGAGGGAGAAAGAGGGAGAGAGAGCCTTGCCAATTTTCCTCGTGAATGCGCTCGGTTTCGGTAAGACAAATCGCTCCCTTCCACCTCTCTCTCTCTGTCTCTCGCTCTCTCACTCGCTCACTCGCCTTTCGACTCCGAAAGCGGTACGAAATTGAAAGTGGTAACGAGCTCTTTTTTCAACGGTCGCGAATTTCACGGTCTCTACGCCCAGCCACGTAAGATCTCGCGAATTTATTCGGCACAGCTACCGGGGAGCTCTTTATCCGCGAGGAGAGCCTCCAACAGCGAACGGAGGAATTATCTTCAGAGTATTCTCCGATCTGGCATGTCAGGGAATGTCCGAGGACATTGTCATGGTGACACTTTTAATTTGGACGCGTTGTAGAATTTAGCAAGACACGATTCGCGTTTGAAATTTCTGTATTTTGGACATTGTTGGCTTCGCAGAGCTGCCTACTACAATCTTTCATTAACCCCTTCCCGTGCTATTTAGCTCGACGAATCTCGGGCCCAAACGGTAGGCATCAACGCGCGCTAAACAGACAAGACTGATGCTCTAGAACAGTCGCAATACAAGCCGAAATGTAAATACCTGTGATATAGTCAGTTTTATACGTTACTGTTGTTGAGGAAGTAAACTCTAATCCTTTTACTTTTATAGATATTATGAATTTATTATAAATTGTAATAGATAATAGTTTAAAAAATATCCGACTATCTGTATGCGAGCCTGGCTCGTGATATTCATGTTTGACCCGATTATCTGTTCATGAGTCTGACTCGTGATATTCATGTTTGGGCCAAAATCTTCATCACGAGTCTGACTCGTTAAAGTACGGGAAGGGGTTAAATTGTAATAACTGGACATATGTGGCATCAAGACCCCCCAGACTAAAATATAGACATTGTTAGAAATTAAAATTAAGAGAGATTAGAAAAGGCCCCGTGGGTCAGGTAGTCGATCAGCTACGGCCAGAAAGTCCCAGATTCTGCGATACAATAATTGGTTTTACAAGACAGAGTCTTGAAGTTGAAGACACAGTTGAAAATTGAAGACGGCGACACTATAACGGACGTTCGAGGGAGAATATTATTCAGAGGAGGGCCGAGTGTGGCATCAAGATCCCCTAAATTAAAATATAGACATTGTTAGAAATTAGGAGAGACCAGGAAAGGGTACAGGGGTTAGTGAGGTAGTTTATCAGCTACGACCAGAAAGTCCCATGTTCGATTCCTGGTCTGGTGTCCTACGTTTTTCTGCAATACTATATATTTATATAGTATTATAAACATGAAAATAGGATTTTGGTAACGTCACTTGAAAAATACGTTTCTTTTATTATTTCTTTTGGAACAGTCTTCAAATGAAGTCGCAAGTTTTCCCAGGGTAGACCTGTTAGCAAAAGTGATGACATTTTAACAGTAGAACTAACAAACCAGTCAAAATGACTGGTCCCTACTTATTTTTTTGCAATTATTGAAGTTATAAAACTGTTTTCAATAATAATTTTCCGATGTACTTCTTTAATGAACCAAATGTTACAATAAAAGTTGAATGAAGTTTGAAAAAAGCAATGTATATCGTTGGATTTATTGTTCGATAGTTCCAGTGTTAAAAATGGTGAAATTCAAATGATTTGTAATTTGTGGAATAAGCTGATGATGAAAATTGCCTTAGAGAAAATATAAAAGATATCATTGGATTGCTTCGAACGAAGCAGTGACGTTTTACGAAAAATATTAAAGAGAAGAAATGCAATAAGAAGTGTGAAGTATGGCCTCTAATCATCCCCTCGGCAGCCAGGTTAGGGGATGAAGAGGAAGCCCCACCGCGTAGAAGATCCCAGTGAGAACTGAAGACTGTCACTGCTGCAACGTCTTTTATAAACTCGCGAAATCCCACCCTTCATCCCTTGCGTGGAAAAGTTGCGCAAAGAACCGCGCGATCGAGGAATCGCAATAATTGTTATAATTTATTGACCAATTTCGTGTGCCTCTTTGTGAAATTGTTATAATAATTCGTTGCTCTCTGGAGAACGTTTATTAAACATCGCCGTGGATACCGGCACGAGGAAATTATTATCAAAATAGAATTATTAGAATTAGAGATGAAACGAAATTGTGGAATTGCGAATCTCTGATTATTTGATGACCAATTAAATAAACGTTCCTTTCGAATATTTATACGACGCCGAGTTCGTTGGAATGCATTTTCTAAAGAATTTTCTAATAAAACTTTAACGAAGCATTTATTGAAGAATTTGGATATCGAGAATTCTTCACTGATTGATTTCCAAATATTTTTACGTTGATTGAGCACTTTGAAAAATGTTTTTAATAAAGGTATCGTTTCCGAAGAACATAGAAAACCGTAATTAAAATATTTTAGGCTGAAAGATTAATCTACAATGCTGTCGTTAAGGTCGCTAACAATTAACAATTAACTCTGTCTCTTACTGGACAATCTTTTCAATTCCGAAGCTATGCCAAAGAATAAACAACAAATTCATTACGTCTCTGCTGATCCAATAAGCAATTAATACAAAATCAAAATAACCTATTAAAATATTCTTAATTCACGATTACCTAAAATACAAATACACCAGGAATTAATTATCAAATTTATTTTCCTGTGTGTATATCATAAAGAGAATGTTTAACAATTTCAATAGCAATAGTAATATATTGTAGTTGCTTCCAGTGCTATAAAAATCCAGTCTTAGCACGTCGAACACCACGGTGTTCATCGATGACTATTGCTCGAGAACGATTATCATAGAACTAACCCTTAGCGCTCCAATGGCGCCTCTGAGGCACCACTAAAAATTCTCATACTATTATTTAAAACAATTTTTACATAATTGTTTGCATCTAAGAAATTGGTGAAAGTCGAAATGTTGCACGTACGTGCAATAGCAATAAATTTTATAAGCACGAAAAGAAATGAACCATCTGCAATGGAATTATTCTGGATTAACACTGTACCGACCGGCGATTATTTCAAAATATTTTAAATTCATAATTCATCAGTAAAAACTTTTTAATGGATCCCTCAACGGCCGACAACAATTTTTACGGCGAATCAACAAGGGATCCTAAGTAACGTTATCTAATCATTTTGTTACAAATTACAATGTAAAAGCAGTTTTTCAAGCCTCACTTTCTTACGGGGCAATTATTGAAAGATCTATTAATAGACTTCCGGTCGGTAAAGTGTTAAAAAGTGTCTCGATTTTGGAACTAAAATTGCTTGGAGTGTAAAGGGTTAATGACATCGCACATCAGTTTATTACTGCTTCAACCGAAAACAATATAACGTAAATTAAGAGCTTAATTATGCAGTAACTAACGATTCTCCTTAGCCTACGCGGCGCACAGAAAATCCGCGATGTATTCAACCCGTTAACAAGAGTGCGAACAATGGAAGCACGAAGAAAAGCGAATTTCGCGATGGAACGCGGATGAATCGAAGACACGGTTTCGCAAAAAGTTTCCAGCGAACGAACGACTTCCTATTTCCGAATCTTCCGGGCAAATTCGCCGCGTCCCGCGGCTCCATTTCCGCGCGATGGCATTTTCGCGCGCTGAAAGGGCCATTTGCGCGCCGGCGATCCGCTAATCCGTTCCATTGAAGCCAACCGTCTCCGTTTAGTTAATTACTCGATTCTTGAAGTTTCTTCCGTTCCGGACGCGTCCGAGGGACTGGACGGATGGAGGGTCGTAAAGCGTCCTCAGCGTCCTCAGCGAGGGTGGCCTCGGTCCGAGGGACCGTTCGCAGACTCGAGGTGCCGTTTAAAGCGTTCGCGACGTTTCGCAAGAACGCTCGTCGGCGGAGAAGAATGCGGAAAATAAAAGGCGGAGTAGCACGAGGTGCGCCGAAAGGGGTGAGAAAAAGGGAAATAAAGTTCCCGTAATTTCCTAGCGCGTTAATTCGTTAAAGAAGGGATATCGGGCGTTCGGATAACAGAGACCGAGCGGGAACTGTATTTTCGTTAGGAGCGATGCTGAAATGGAACAGCGGACGCTTTCGGAATCCCGAATGATCGCGTTGCAAAATTCCTCGGGGAATCTTCCTCGGAATGCCCCGGGAAGACCGAGTGCGTCGCCGGATGGCCTTTTGAACCCGAAGAAGACACTGAGAATCGGTAAGCCGTAAGGAGAGAGCACCGTCCGTCAAAGAAACGACTCTCGGTTAATTATTATCCACGGGAGTCGAAGGAAAATGGACTGGCGTCTTGCTCCGCGAATTAAAGCTAATTCGCTGGACCCATTGTCTCGCTTTCGACGCCGAATGAAAATTCAGCCGCGCTGATTTTCGCGGGCGGCAATTTTGAAACTGGCTTTGACGGTCGGGGACAATAGCACTTTATGCGCCGGTTGAATAAAGGAGACTGAGAGAGGACGCAGCGTGAAAGGGATTAGAAAACCCGATAGAATTTCAGTATTTTAGAAACGCAGTGGGGGTCGAAAATAATCTTTTATTTTCAGCTTTTATGCCTCAGCGAGGCAGCTGATTTGATTAATTTTCTAAAATCTTAAGTCAACAATTGGGTACCGTGTTTGTGCTTGCTCAGTCCCTGCACAACTACTATTATCAGATATTACTGAGATTTAATCTACACACCGGGTATAACGCGAAACATTTGCACGTTTCTACCGTAATAAACCGCCGAGACCCTTCCTCGCGAGCAAGACCTTGAGACTAGGCGCGACGACAACCCTTAGCGGCTACGACCGCGCTACTTCGAACGCATAATCGACGCTGATTAGTGTGCTGGCTGTACATGAAAACCGTATAAATACAGCACACTTTTTCACCCCAGACACATTCCAAACTCGTACGTCACACGCTACGCTCGAAGGTCATACCGTTCTAAACCTGACCATACTCTGACTCACAAACAAGCAATAAAATTATGTTATCGTTACCAACACCAGCGTATCATATCTACCTAAATAGTTCGAGGAAACCGCGGTAATCGCGTTCGCGGAATGGACGTAATAGTGCTGATTACAAGTATACATTATAATACATATATTTTAGTTATGTTTTCATGAATGTCTTATTGTTAGGCGTGACGCTTCGAGGCGCCATTTTCGCAATTCGATTGCGAATTTTGCTTTTGAGACAGAAATCTCTTCTGTAGACATTCTGCAAGGTACTTAGCCCTTTGTGATCCCCGGAAAATGCCATTTTGGAAAAGGGCAGCTATCAACGTCCAAACCGACGACAACCCCCGAGATCTCTGGGTCCTACACTAGTTCAAACTTACTGTGCACCCATAATGATACCGTTTTGAAAAAATTCTCAAGTAAACTATGAACATTTAGCTTGATCATGCCGTTGGCAGAACCTTAAAAATCTCAAAAGGAGCATCACAAAAAAATCGAAGGTTGAATCCACCTCCAAAACTCAGTATCGCCTCCTCGGTCGAGGTGTACTTAGGCGTGATTCTGCGACCGCAATTCGATTGCGAATTTTGCTTTTGAGCAAGAAATCTATTCCGTAGACATTCTGCAAGGAACTTAGCCCTTCGTGATACCCGGAAAATGCCATTTTGAAAAAGGGCAGCCTTCAACGTTCAAACCGACGACAACCCCCGAGATCTCTGGGTCCTACACTAGTCCAAACTTACTGTGCACCCGTAATGATAGCATTTTGACAAAATTCTCACGTTAACTGTGAACATTTAGCTTGACGATGCCGTTGGCAGAACCTTAAAAATCGCAAAGGGAGCCGCACCAAAAATCGAAGGGTGAACTCACCTCCAAAACCCGGTGTCGCCACCTATTGCAGTAATACTTAGGCGTGACGCTTCGAGGCGCCATTTTCGCAATTCGATTGCGAATTTTACTTTTGAGACAGAAATCTCTTCCGTAGACATTCTGCAAGGTACTTAGCCCTTTGTGATCCCCGGAAAATGACATTTTGGAAAAGGGCAGCCCTCAACGTCCAAACCGACGACAACCCCCGAGATCTCTACGTACAACATTAGGGCAAACTTAAAGAGCACCCTTAATGATACCATTTTGAAAAAATTCTCAAGTAAACTATGAACATTTAGCTTGATCATGCCGTTGGCGGAACCTTAAAAATCTCAAAGGGAGCATCACAAAAAAATCGACTGTAAATAGCAAAGGAAGAAGAATCGGGCCAACTATACGAAGCAATGATTTACCGTTTTGATTTTTCCCGCGAGACCGCATTTATGGCCCCGTTCTCCGCCAATAGAGTCGTCTGGATGGCCAGTGTATCGTGGCCCGATCAATTCGCGAAAATGCTACTCGAGCGTCGTGGCCGATTCTGAAAGAGATTCGCGAGTGGATATCTGGCAGGAACCCCGTGGATATCTGGCACGAGCACCGCCGTAGCCCGTCGAAAGGAACCGTTCTGCGGAATTCTTTCGGTTAACCGCAACGATAATCCTCGAATCGATCCATTTCGCGACAAGGTTTCCCTCGGAAGTCCGAGTGGCTTCGCGCGGTCGACGATTCCTTTCCTGCAGAAGAATGCAGGCAATTTCTCCACTCTCCCTCTCCCTCTCTCTCTCTTTCTGCTGCCACTAATTCCTTAACGAACCTCGCTCTACCCATAAAGCACCGGATCCAGCACGGCGAAAGTCTATTTATAAAATGCGAAATTACTCTGCGGACGTAATTGTCTTTTTTATCCGAGCCCCCGGATGAAATTCGCGAAAATATCGGCCGGGTATTGTGAATTCGATATGAATGCGCATTCAGCGGCGATTAATAAATACCGCGAAGCATATAGAGCTCATAGAGAGGCAAAAAATATCAAATACCGGATGCGCCGTACCATTGTGAATTTAATATGAACACGAATTCGCCGGAGATTTATACCGCCGGAAAAATTCGGTGCTCGAACGTTCCGCTTTAATGTATCGTCCTCCTTCTATCTCCTCCCCTCCTCCTCCTCCTCCTCCTCTCCCTCTCCCCATACGGTATCACGTTACCGTTTTATTGAGCATTAATATAGAGGGATCGTGCTCGTCGGATCAATCTCGAAATGAGATTCTCACTTAGCTGGGAATATTAAATGTCGGCGAGGTCTAATATCCTCGCGAAAGCCATACATTAACGTCCAAACCCGAACGCTGAAAGCGAGAGAAGCATGCATTGTACACATGTCGCGATCCAATGTAAAAGTGCCGCCATAATTACTATTTTCGAATACTCCAAGAAAATTCTATCGCGCAGAAACGTAACATTACACGGAATCAGTAGATTCGACGAAGTTTTGCAAAACTTTTCTTGCGTTTCAATACCTTTTTATTAAACCCTCGTGCTCGACAGATTTTTCTGATTAACACT
The DNA here is from genome assembly GCA_028453745.1 of Agapostemon virescens. Taxonomy (NCBI): domain Eukaryota; kingdom Metazoa; phylum Arthropoda; class Insecta; order Hymenoptera; family Halictidae; genus Agapostemon; species Agapostemon virescens. The sequence goes on from CM052087.1 coordinate 11,652,446, forward strand.
TTAACTGCCCGACCAACAACCTGAAAAATTCCACAAAATCAAAGTAATTTATTTGATGAAACCACAATTTAAAATTTAAAATATATGACACACAGTTATCCTTCAACCTTCTCGTATTTCCAGATTTCAACTAAATTTAGTGCAATGATTATACTAATGTACAAATTTATTTTTAAACATGGACAAATTATCCTGTCACCCATATACATATGGGTGACATGGCAGTCAAAGTGTTAAAACGAGACCGAACACAATTCGAATATCCTTCGCTTGTCTTTTTGGCGACGTCTGGAAAGATGGAGTGGGGGTAGAGAAGAGGAGGAAGAGAGAGGGGCTACCTACTCAGGTTTCCCTTCAAAACACGTATAAATTTTTCACCTTTTACTAAAGATTTCCCTGGATGAGAATAATTGATGAGTCTAATCTGATTATTTGAGGAAAGAGAGGAATCGTTTCGTCCTAGACCTGCTGGAAGAGAAGGAGAGATATCAAGGACGTATTATATTGAAGGAGAATCAGGTACCAGCGAGAAAATCATCCCGTCGTCCCTCTACTGGCAACCGCAGGAAGTAGAGCAGCCACAGTTTAATCCGCCATTTCGTGACACATCGATTATGCGACTGGCGCAGACTGAATTCAGCTCTGAAACTATCTACAGCGTTTTGTGTACGACACGATTCACTGTACGAGTAGATAAAAATGTAACGCAGCAGAGGAGGTAGTGTGTTTTATTTCAGGAACACTGTTAATTCGCATAATCGAGGTCGCACGTTGTACCGGTGTTCGGACTCGTTTCGATCGGAAAAACGTGCCGGACGTATAGCCGCGTGTTTCGTAGAAAAATAATTGTCAGCAACGAAAATCCATTAATTTCAATCGGAACGATCGTCGAATGACATAGAATCGGAAGTGTTTGTTCTTCCAATTATTCATTATTTATTATCCAATGTTCGAAATTACCGAAGTGCGTTCTGAGACCGGTTTCCGGCAATTTCCGGAATTATCTGCGCGGTCGTCTAATTAGCAAGTGTTTCCGGTGATGCGTCAGGCTGTACGAACAACGATATCGCAAATTGTTCGACGAATTTCGCGAAGCGTGGGTGGACTGTACCTATGATGGATTTATACTGAAATTGGAGCCGCCGCTGCGTCGTTTGAGGGTTTCCGTGGTGTCGTGTTGCGGGTTGCCAGGCTTTGATGCACGCGATGCGTACCGCAAACAGGGAGAAGTCTTATCAAGTTGGTAGGGAGGGATAGTTACCCCCAGTCGCATCTATCGCTATTGGGGGAGCCTCGTTTTGTTAATGCGAAACCATCGACGCTTCTGAGCGTTCATGCGTCTGACAACAGCGAATCCGCGGCACTTTGTCTGCGGATTTCTTTCCCGTTTCCTCTTAGACGTTTAATTTTCATTTCATTTCGTTTCATTTAAGGGTAGCATTACGACGACGCCTCTCGCCTATTTTTATTATCCAGCTAGTTCTATGAAGCCTCTCTTTCATATCACGCTGGCATAGTCATTTTCCTCCTCGGTATATTTTTAAAATTTTTGTTTTTCTCTCTTTGTACATTTTCTAACTCGATTGAATTTTATTTCATTTAACGGCAACGTTATGGCGATATCTCTCGCATATTTTAATTATTTGGGGTAGTTCTACACAACCCTTTCTCTGTATCACCCTTGGATAATCATTGCTCTCCTCAGTATATTT
>CM052087.1:11715851-11730020 GCA_028453745.1 Agapostemon virescens
TTGCACTCGAAAGTGTTTTAAATGAGCAAACAAACATTTCTTCCAATCCAGAATATTTTTATTTCATGCTAAGGCAATGTATGAATTTATTCATATAATATTCATGGGTTTTGTAATTCATCGAGTCGAATGCGAGGAAATGACCTATTTTATATTTTTGCGAACACGGACTCGCCGATTCTCAATTCAGATTTTAATTACAATTTTTATTTCAGGATAACATAGGTACTAACCCCTTACATTTGAAACTATTTTAACTGAGTAATCAAACATTTCTTCCAATCCAGAATATTTTCATTTTATGCACAAAGCAAACTCGTGAGATGCAAACAAATTGAGTAATGTAAAAAATTGTGTTGAATAACAGAGAGATCAGAATGACAGTCTAATTAATGCTCGGAGTTAAAAATCAACCATTTGCATTACGACAACGAATCAAAATCTACATGAAGCTTTTAATCAGAACCTAATAAATACTTATGTCATTAATTTTCTCTAAACAGCTTATTTAAACTACAAATATATTTTTCTTTAAATAGCAGAATATATTGCCATACGATTATTTACTCGTTTTCTTCTAGGAAATTATTTGCTGGATCATGTTACCCGAACTAGAAAGTGGTTCTAATCGTAGCAACTGTTAAATAAATGATAGCGCAAGAGGTTAAAGAGCTACGACTTATATTTTTAAATTCTGTCCGGACAATTGACCGTTCGACAGTCAATTGCGGCCAGAATATTTACACAGTCCGCTTACTATTTATTATCGTGGTTTAAAAACCGCGACGAACGAAACATCAACTGTTACTTCGGACAGATAAGCTCTCTCTAAATATAAAGCGTGACGATACTTCACGCCGATTGATTTACAAATTATCTAAACATTGCACGACCCAGGAAACCATACGAGTTTACATCTCTACGGTCAGGCAGATTCGATTCATCCGTTCAACTGCATTCGAACGAGCCAACGACATTCGCTTCAATGGAATTACGATAACAGAAAGAAGAAGTTAAACAAATTAACGATAACTGCGCTTATACGTAACAGCCTTGAATCGTTTATGCATTCACCGCATACTGCCCATTTCCGTCAACTCTACTCGCTACCAATTACAGATTTCAATAAATTACACAGCGACACGTGTGACGTTTTTGCGACTGCTCAACGGTATACTATTTTCCTCGGTATTACGTTCATCGGAATGTCTTTTTGCTCATTCTTACGTTTACGGTTTCCGTAATATCGCGGACTCATGTTTTATATTTCTAGTCATTTTATACTTTTAAACTTCTACTTATTTTATACTTTTAATAATTTTGTAATTCTAATCATTTTATACTGTTAATTATTTTATACTTCTAATAATTTTATACTTTTAATAATCTTACAATTCTAATAATTTTATACTTTTAATAATTTTATAATTCCAATCATTTCATACTGTTAATTATATTATACTTCTAATAATTTTATACTTTTAATAATCTTACAATTCCAATAATTTTATACTTCTAATCATTTTATACTTCTATCATTTTGTACTGCTAATCATTTTATGCTTCTAATCTTTTTATACTTTTAATAATTTTATCATTCTAATCATTATATACTTTTAAAATTTGTATAATTCTAGTAATTTTATACTCTTAATCATTTTATGGTTCTAATAGTTTTATACTTTTAATGCTAGAACTACCGAACAATAAATTCAATGATACACATTGCTTTGTAATAATAAAGAGACTGCATCTATTAAAACTTCATACACTTCTTATTGTAAGTTATACGTGATTAAAGTACATCCAAAAATTTCTAATGAAAACACATTTTTATAATTTCAATAACAACGAAAAAAAAAACTGGGGACCAGTCAAAATGACTGGTTTGGTAATTCCAAAACGTCATACAATTCTGATTATAACGTGTGCGTCATTAAAGAAGTACACACAAAAATTTCTCAGGAAAACATTTTTATAACTTCAATAACAACGAAAGAAAAAACTGGGAACCAATCAAAACGACTGGTTTGGTAGTTCTAGTGTTAATAATTAACTTCAACAATTAGCAATACAGTTAGGTGTGCTCGAATCACTATAACGGCACGTGGTAATATAAGATGACATTCTCGAAAGCAACTACAGTGTCGCATCGTAGCTAACAGGCTAAAAGAGTCGACAATGCTTTTCTTAGAACATATACAATAGAGACAAAGTAAGGAACCAGATTTTGTATGTCGGTCACCGGTGACCGACGCGTAGCAGAGCCGTGACATTGACCTGTTGAGACGCCCCCGCGCCAGAAATTCGAAGAGCGATGGAGGGGGCCGTAAAAACCGTGAGGAAATTGCGTCAGACAGATAACACAAACACACATGCACTAGAGAGAAAGAAAGAGAGCGAGATAGAGGAACATGCATAACAAGGAAGAAAGAAAGAGAGAGACAGAGAGAGCCAGTCTCGCGAAACGTGCAGGCATTTAAAAGGACCGCGCTTGTTTACACGCGAACCCGGTCGACGTACACACATGGCTCTCCGTTCGTTTTTCTTTTTTCTTTTTGCTCGCAAGAGAAAATTACGCCGACGCGACGGCGAGACAGCCGTTCTCGGCTCGGCTCGGCTCCGCGCCACGTTCCGAGCGGAGCCGCGCGCAGAAACGTCTCTGCATGCGGGATTCGGAACGCGCGCGAGAAATGCGAAAATTTTCCATCGGTCTTTTCGCCTATTATCCGGTACCCGAGAGACAGAGCATAATGGCAACTCACCGGCAACGAGGCAGAAGAACAACAAGACGAAGAAGAGCTGGTGGAGTAGGAGGAGTTCGACGAAAAAGAAGACACGGAAGAAGCAGAAGAAGAAGAAGAAGAAGAAATAATTCCGGCGAGCTCGAGCTGGTCCAGGTCAAAAACACCAGTCGTCCGCATGAAGGCGAGTTTCCAAGAAATCTTTCCCTCTCGTTCCCGGGTCAAGATTTGTTGTCGAGTCCCTTTTGTGAGCTCCCCTTTTCCCTTTTTCCCTTCCGCGGCGGCCGTGAACGTTGCGCTGCTCCTCTCTATCTGTATCTCACTCTCTCTCTCCGTCCAGCTGGATCACATTCGCTCCGTCTTCGTCCCACTCGGCAGTAACGCGCACGGCCAGTGTTCCACCCGTTTCCCTTTTGTTCTTTCCGCGTTCCCCCCCGTCCTCTTGCCTCACCGAGAACGCACGAGTAGCGGCGGGCTGTCACGCGACGAACGCACTTTACGCGCGAGCACACGGACGTCTTCGAAAACCACCTTCCGCGAGAGCAAACACCAACGGATTAAACGGCACAAAAGAAACCGAAAGAACGCGGAGAGAGAACGAGATAATACAGAGAGACAGAGACGGAATAGAGAAAAGTTGAAGAACGAAGAAACGAAAACGCGATTCGGTTCGGAACCGACACGAGAACGAGCCGGACGAGCGTCACCGGGACCGCGTTACAACCGGAGCAGCAATGCCTCGGCGGCTCATCTTTGTCTTTGGAGGTTAGGTTCGCACGGTGTCTGGCGTCTGTTTCGTTCGCATCGCTCCGTCAGGAGCCACGGGGATTCTGGGCACGGGCAACGAAACCACTAGATGTCGAACCACGCGTCGACCGACACACACTGACAGGCGGACACGCACTCCCGCGAACCCGACTACCACGGCAGAACCGGTGAAAAACTGCGAGAAAATCCAGCCATGCTGACTGCGCGACCGGCGTCAGACTGCCGCGAGGACAGAGCGGGGATTCGGTTGAGTGGCATTGCCCGACACCGGCCGTCCCCCCTCCCTTCCTCCCGCGTCCCTTCGTACCCCCACCAAGGATACCCTAGACGATTCCCCTAACGTCCCTTCGACCCTTCTCGCCCCACCGCCGCCACGCGACTGACGTTCACCGCGTCCCGCTGCGAGCTTCGTCGTCGCTCGCCCATCCCCACCCTCGTTCGCACGAGCACCGCCGAGCGAACCCGTGGACGGACGAAGACAGGCGAGCGCGCGCATCACGCGGGAAAGAGAGGGACAGACCGAGCCGGGAATGCGACGCATGCGCAGACTATCAGTCGCGGCACGCGGTCGCGCCCAAACGCATCGTTTCGCGATCCTCATATTGATGTACTACGCGCTTGCACTCGCGGCGAGCCGATTGCGGCCCTCGCGAATACCGAGCGGCTCGTACGTGAGAGATGAACGAAGCAGCTCGTTAAGAAAACGCTGCCGGGGATGAGATACGGGAACGACGACGCGCCGGGATCCTCGCTCTTTGAAACGAACCACGAGACCCGATCGCACGCCGCCGAGCACGCACCGCCACGACCGAGTGTCCCCGAGCGTTATTGCTGTTTATTCGTATGCCACCGACTGGGCGGGGTCCCTCGCCAAGATGAAAACGGTCCTTCGCTTTTTCAAGATCGATTTACAAGAGGACTGCCGCGATCGGTGCGTTGCAAACTATTTTCTTTTTCTTCTTTCGGGTATTCTACTGCGCGGAATACCCTGTTGCCCTCCGGCCACTGATTCGTATCTGTGGGATACGGAGGAGCTGCGAGAACCGAACAGTCGAATCGCGGTGTCGTTGTTATTTTGTGAACTTGTTTATTCGTTACGGTAGACTGTATCTCTAATGACAATTTTATGGATAATTTGGTCGAGCAAGTCACGAGAAGAAACTGTAAACACTATTTGAAAGGTACTTGTTTAGATCGTTTGCTACATTTGAGGTTAGTCTTGAATAGCAGTTTCAGAAATTCTAATTTAACCTCTTTGCTGAAACGAAAATCGATGCTAACATTAAATACAGTAATTTATTTCTGTGTTAAACTTGAAGTTATTCTTGAATAGCAGTTTTAGAGATTCTAATTTAGACTCTTTGCTGAAACGAATATCGATGCTAACCTTAAAAACAGTAATTTATTTCTGTGTTAAACTTGAAGTTATTCTTGAATAGCAGTTTCAGAGATTCTAATTTAGACTCTTTGCTGAAACGAAAATCGATGCTAACATTAAATACAGTAATTTATTTCTGTGTTAAACTTGAAGTTATTCTTGAATAACAGTTTCAGAGATTCTAATTTAAACTCTTTGCTGAAACGTAAATAATGCTTCAATGTTAACTTTAAAAACAGTAATTTATTTCTCTTGTTAATCCATAAATGTTACTTCAATATCAATTTTAGAAACGCAATCTGCAATCAGCAATTTCATTGAAATATTCTAGATAAATGATAGTCACTGATAACATTGACACAGTTAAGAACTATCAACAACATGATAGAAACTATTTTACCAAATACAGAGGACAGTCCACCATTGCCCATCTCCGCATAATAAACATTATAAATGATGTAAGCAACGCGAGGAAGCATTATTATATTTTTCAATGCTTCGAACAATAACGATAAAGGGGATGATTCAACACGAGTCTTGTATTTACTGTGCACTCGATTCTTCTTAAAACAGCAAAACAAGAAAAGAATCAACATTGCAAATATGTTTATCACCGGTAGTCGTTCATACATGATCAACATTTTCATTAATGGTAAACAAATATCCGCAATGGTAAATATATATAACAATTCTCTCTATTAAATTTGCTTCAGCAACAACGAAAATGTTTCCCTGTGCGAACCTACTGTGACCATACAAAAACAATTTATTCAATCGAACAACATTCGAACACGTAATAGAAAATTAGTCTGCGCATATTTTCTACTTCTAACCAAATCAACTTCGAGAAGCCTATCGGCTGAGATAAGGCTTTACCCTAACCGAATGGTCGCGCGGAAGAGCACCAAGGGAAACGATCCCGTAAAAAAATGCACCCGAATCGCAAACTACTTTATTTGCTGGAAAAATATAATATCAAGCATATCTACGTTCGACGTACAGAAAACCGACGGTGAACGACGCAGCTGTCCGACGTGCCAGACACGCAACACCTTCCGCAAACAATGTACAAGCTAGATCGCGATAATGCCGCGGTAGTACTCGCGCTTTTTCTCCTCTTTTTGGCGAAAGTCAACGCGGTCGGAGAGAGCGGGACAGAGTTTGGTTTACGGTACAACCGAAGGAGAGCTGATCCACGTGGAAAAATAAGGCGAAATCTTTTTTTCCTGCTGCCCTTTGTCCGCGGGGAAAAGTTCCGCCGAGCAGCCATGCCGTTGCACCCTCCGCAACCCCGCGCGCCCACCGTCGACAAAATAAAATTTTTATACCCTTTGCAACGTAGCTTTTGTGCTAAGAACGGGCCCGTGAAACTTATTCCGGATTATTGGCCTCGGGAATGCTTCTCGCCTTATGAAACGTAATCACTTGACTCCGGGAGCTTTGCGCGAATTTAAATATTTCACCCTCGCTTTACTTCGACCGGAACTTCATCGGTAACTTGCCGATATGCGAGTCGCCATTCGCATGCATGCGACTATTGCCTGCATCTTCGGAACTTGAATAATCTCGTTGCTCGAGGGATTGATCTTGACATTATCGGAAACACTGTAGAAATACAATCTTTATTTCGAGAGGAAGGGGTCCGTGTAGAAGGGGTTAAATAATAGCATAGTGATTTTTGGTGGCGGCTTAGAGTTGCATCTTTCGTTGGATGACTGCTGAAGCCAGTCTCGAAGGACACTTTCTAAACACTTGAAATAGCATCGTTAGCTAAGTAAATAATTAAAGTGTTCGATCAGTTCCCCAAAATAGATATTCTCCGTTGCAATTGACAAGGTCGTTGCATCGACGATCTTGGATAACCTTGAGTGATAGGCCACTGTATGTGTTTTCAAAGATCATACATACAACAGCATATTATTCTAATTTAAAAATGGCGTCGACCTTCGAATTATGAATTTCGAATTATGGCTCGAAACCAAACAAAATTCGCCTAATATATTTCTATCCCTGATTTACTCGGATGGCTGTTCTCGATGCCTGTATATTAAAACAGGAATTTCGATGCTTCTTGCAAAATTTGTTGAGTATGCAAAAGACGTAGATAAAAATATGGTTGCAAATTCAGGGTTGATTCTAGCATTGTGTTTTTTTCTCAGACGAGGTGCTGGCTCGACCAAGGTGTAGGCCCTAATTAGCCAACCCTTCCATAGATAAAATGCAAAGAATAATTCAATTTTGAAAGTGCAAAATCACAATAGATCATTAAATGGCCGAATGCCGGAGTAATTCCATTTCGAGAAGTCTCGCCGGAAGACTCGTCGCTTCCGCTTCCCCGAGGACCTTCTGCTTCACCCTCTCGATTCATCCCTTGGAAAACATTCTTCCATTGGATGGGGCGGGCAGAACCCTCGTTGAATTCTTCAACGATACAATCCCGCGATACACAGTAGCTCGCGAAAACGAGTCGCTGTGAACGCTCGATTCTGCAGCCGCGCGGGGTTAACTAATGAATTCCGGCGCGGTTATACCGGCTCCGTTGCGTTTCGAGGTCTTATCGTTGGTTGGAAATCAGCCTGCTTGGCAGATGTTCGCTCAGAACCCCGATTTCTCCTTCTTCGTATTTGTCTGCTCTTTTTCGCGCCGGCTCGACGGCGAACGTCTCAACCCCCGCGTTTCGCGAACACCGGTCAAATCTAAACAGGACATTCCCTCGAATTCCGCATCCCTCTCGCGCATCACCGAGTACCCATCGTTAATCCCAATTGCAATCATAACCTTACGTTCTTAAAATAATTTTATATTTCAAAAGAAAAGTATGCGTTCATTGCACCGTGCGAGGGTGCTTCTTTGGAACTCGGATTTCGCCAAAGTCGTAATATTTTGTAATATTACTGAAAATACAATAAGCGATGGGGCGTCCTCGCCGTTATACGAAAAGAAAATTAAATGCTGAAGATGTCGTTTTTAAAAAATACAAATGTTGAGAGTTTTTGCTATTTTAGCGAATTTTTGTAAAAACTTGGTGAAACAATTTCTATCACAGTTATTATTAAACATTTTTCGTCTTTAGTCGACTGTTGCTGTTGAATAAGTTTAATTCCATGCGCTGCTGTTACATATTACGTATAAATATAAGAAATGGATTTAGAAATGCAGACGATTACTATTTTGCGCAAAGTACCGCAGTGAACCGACGATAATATTTAATTTGCAATGACAGTTGGTCTTGCTCGCCTGTATTGTCGATGTTATTTCTTCGAGACGAGCTCGAGTCGCTGCTGAAGCGGCGTACACTTAACCGTGGATATTCCGCGCGAGGATATGAGTCTCTGAACGGACTCCGCGAATTATTTCCGCGTGCACCGCCCGCGGTATCGGTCTCGCGAATCGCTGCTGTCGCGGCCCGGAAACGATATTAAAATTGAAATGAACCCGAAGCGAGCGTAATATGAACTCTCTCGTCGGGATTTTTCAGCGACGACGCTGCGAGGGTAGCGAGCAAATATCCGCGTGCGTTACGCGCGGAAGATAGAAGGACGAGACTCGCGCGAGATCTGTCGCCCGTGAAAAGCGTCGCTGAAGTGTTCATGTTTCATTGAATTTGTATCCGGAATGCTCGCGGCATTTTTGCTCGAGCATAGCTCTCGATTTTCGATGGATTTCTCGATCGATCCCGTTGATCTCCCTCGAAGGGGTGCGGCGTCCTCCCCGTTGCACGGAACGGAATTAAAAACGACCGGGCGGAGCGAGCGCGCGCGTCCGCGCTGCTTTTTAAATGTGTTCGTTCGTAGATCAAAGGCAGAATCTCGTTTTTATCACTTTTCGTATTTATTCGCGCGCACCACTTTGTAATTACGCTCGCTTATGACTGCGCGAATCCACTTTGCGCGTTATTTTATGCAAAAGAACGGCCCCGGGCCGCGACGTGATATTTCGGCCCTGGGTCTCTGATATCCTCATGAACTGGCCGTTGCTGTTTTTATTCCACCGGCGAATCTTTGCGCGCATTCCCGAGATTTCTCGATGCGACTGTATCGAGAGAACGACGTTTTAGATTTTGAGTTAGGCGAGCAAAGTGATGTATGCGTTTTAACGATTCACTGTGGCCCCGAGTCTCTGCTATGCCCATAAACAGACCGCTAGCTTATTTATTTTATCAGTGATCTTTGCGTCGGGCATTGCCGAGGCTTGTTAATGCGAATTTGTTAAAAGAACTACATGTTAGACTTTGAGTTAGGCGATCGTAATGATCGATGCGTTTTAACGATTCGTTATTGCCCCGAGACGCCGATGTGCTCGTAAAATGACCGCTAGGTCGCCGATTTAGGCGACCATCTTTACGACGCGCAACTGTCGAGGCTTCTCAGTGCAAGTCTATCGAGAAAATGATATACAAGGCTTCGAGTTAGGCGTGCAGAATTATGGGATGCGTTTTAACGATTCATTGTGGCTCTGGGTCTTTGATATGCTCGTAAACTAGCCTCTAGCTTTTTAATTTAAGCGGCCATCGTTGCGTCGTGCATTGTCGAAACTTCTTAGTGCAAGTCCATCGAGAAAGTGACATATTAGACTTCGAGTTAGGCGTGCAGAATTATGGGATGCGGTTTAACGATTCATTGTGGCCCTGAGTCTCTGGTATGCGCATAAAGTAACTGCTAGCTTTTTCCTTTTATCGGTGATCTTTGCGTCACGCATTGTCGAGGCTTCTTAACGAGAATCCGTCGATAAAGATACTTTTAGATTTTTAGTTAGGCGAGCGCGATGATGGATGCGTTTTAACGATTCATTATGGCTTTGTGTCTCTGATGTGCTCGTAAACTATGCTCTGGCTTTCTGATTTTATCGGCCGTCTTTGCGACGAGCATTGTCGAGGCTTTTTTGATGCAAGACTATGCGGAAGAACGAAATTCGAGGATCGAATTTGACGAGTTTGAAGCGCTCTGAATTGCAACGAGATTGTAGGCAGGCTGTCTGTGAAAATCAAAGAAAATTTACGTTCACTGTCTCGATCGATAAGTCTGTATTTGTTCTAGTAGTTTGTAAAAATTTCTCTAGCATTATTCGAAACGATAAAATAGCTCCAAGTGCAGTGGATTAATCGAATTTGCTCCACCTACTGTCGGCAATCCAGACAGTTTAGCAGCAGCGTATGCTTCCAGCAATAATGATTCCCACTAATTTCACCGCAAACGTGTCAACGCGTCCATCGACGAAGACATGTCTATGGCAGTCGGCAAACAGGCGACGTGTATTCCCTCCTCAATTTAAGTTAATGAATCAGCATTGCACGTTTGTTCGTCATTACCTAGCTGCGTTGTTCATCGACACTGGAGACTTCTTGAGAGAGAGAGAGAGAGAGAGAGAGAGAGAGAGAGAGAGAGAAAGAGAGATAGAGAGAGAGAAAGGAGGGGCATTGCAGAATCAAAGAGAACAGTGAGACAAAGGAATGATGTTTTATGAATTTTCATTTGCCTCTGGGAGCGCGCTAACTTGTAAATAGCGAGCAGGAATATAACGAAAGACGCTCTCCTTTTCTCTCTCTCTTTCTCTCTCTTTGTCTGTCTCTCTCCCTAACTTTATCTTGCTCTGTCTCTCACTCTCGCTGTCTTTCCCTCCGGGGATCAAGCATACGAGGTTTTTCTTAAAAATCTATGGCGAACGGGATACCCAATTGTCCCAGATGCAGCTCTCCGAGAGTCCGCTCAAAGAAACCTGCCTCTGGTACACACAAGAACGTATCGTGCAGTTTCTTGTCCGTGGGTTTACGAGAGGAAATGAAATTCTTTTTTACTCGCTACTCAAAGATACAATCGTATTTCTCCTTGGTCGCCGCGCCCGCGGAGGAAATGAAAATTTTCCCGGTTTCCACCCCCTTGCGGCCGGCGCCATCATCCTTACCATACCGCGCGTAAATAGAAACATTATTGAGATAAGAATTTTAAATCGCGGCAGCATCGTCCGCCGCCGCTGAAAAAAAGTCTCTTTGTTCTCCTTTTTCTCGCTTCCTGACTGTCCTTTCCTCTCTCTCACTCTCTCTCTCTCTCTCTCTATCTTTCTTTTTTTTTTATTAAAACGGTCTGGTTCCGTGAACCTCCTCCGTCGATGTACTTTGATTCGATCCGCAATGACACCGAATCAGAACGTCGCAGATCAGATTCCATATTTGTCTCTATTCGTGGATATTCATATTTGTATAAGGAAATTGATTTGGCGAAACGAATACCGAAGCTATTTTAATCATGTTAAGGTGGAAATGATTTTAAGAAATCATAGCTTCTACCGAAGTTGACGTACATTGGATAATGTACTATATTAATTATGAAATATTTTTTCAAAGATGCACATTCAATTTTTGGGACGAATTCAATTGAAATTGTCAAGAACCTTAAGGAACTTCTAGATGACATAACCAAGTAATTCAAGAAAGAAATTAGGATAGACACGAGGAAAGGAACTGTGGAACTTGTGAAATGAGCTGAAGATGAAGCGGATAAACGATGTAATTATAAAATGTGAAATTGACAAAATTATGAAATCGCGAAACGAAGAAATGAAGAAACAATGAAATTACAAATTGTGAAATTGGAGAAATGAAAACAGTATAAATTGTGCAATGGAAGAAATAAATTAATGATAAAACGAAGAAATTACAATTTATTGAATTGAAGAACCGTTCGAATGATAAAATGGAAAAAGGTGAAACTAGGAATTATGGAATCGAAGAAACAGAGAAACGAAGGATTGTAGAATCGAAAAAATGAAAAAATAGTTAATCACAAACTTAAGTAAATGAAAAATTGATAACTTCTGAAAATGAAGAGACATACAGACGATGAAACGAGAGAAATATGAACCTACGAACAGAGAAATCAAGCATTGTAAAAAAATGAAAAAGTAGTTAATCATAAAATTAAGTAAATGAAAAATTGATAACTTCTGAAAATGAAGAGACGTACAGCCGATAAAACGAGAGAAACATAAACCTACAAATTGTGAAATGAAAAGAAGAAATAAAGAAACGAAGGGATCAGAAATCGTAGAATTTGAGAAACGAAGGAATTAAGAATCGCAGAATTGGAAAAACGAGAAGACGAAGGAAACGAAGAAATTAGGAATCGTGGAATGAAAGAAATGTTGTTTGGGAGCCTGAGGGTGGCGATAATCCCTTAAACGAACGTCGCCCTGCTGGCTGCGAAGTAGAAATCAAACTCCCGGGCTGGTAACGCGTCGCGCGGACCATTGCCGCACCGCGAGATGAAACGACCGTGAATTCTCGGCAATAACGCGAGAATCTAAGACGCCTTGGGCACGCCTTCATTCCTGGCCGTTAACACGACACCGCGTCCTCTCACAATAGGCGGAAACTGAAAACGTCACGTACCCGAATGAAATTCAACCACGTATTCCCGGGGAACGTCAAACCGGTCTGATCGCGACGCGTCCACGTCGCCAGTGTACATACCGGCTGCTCCCGACGCCTTTGTCGCTTAGACAACTCTCCGCTCCTCTTATTTGTCTTTTCTCTTTAGAGGCGACGTCCCACGTCCTAAGACGCCTCGAACATCCATCAGAGGCGAATACCGGAGGGAAGCTACACGGCCTCGCCCCGTACATCGTTCTTGTCAATCGAGCCGTGACGTTTTCCGGGCTACGGACAATCTCCTCGGTTTCTCGCGGAAAAGTTTGCCGAAAATTCCGCAACCGATTCTTCCGATACAAGGACGACAGAGACGTCAGTCTTTGGTCTCTCATGGCAGTCGCTGAAAAATTAATAACTGCTAATCCATTTTTTATCTTAGTCTTCTAATACCTTTTTCAAGAGGAGGCATGGTTACATAATGAAAACGAATTAAATGTTGCTAAAAGAAATTAGCCTAATCCTCTTTTCTAGTTTCCGGGCTGCGGACAATTTTCTTGGTCTCATGTAGAAAAGTTCGCCGAAAATTCCGCAACTGATTCCTCCGATACACGAACAAGAGGAATGTCAGTCTTCGTACATGGCAGTTGGTGAAAAATTCATAACTACTAAACTAATAAATTTTCAACCCAGGAAGCCCTAATACTTTTTCAAGAGGGTGCATGGTTACATAATGAAAACGAATTAATTGTTGCTAAAAGAAATCAGTCTCCTTAAGAATTTAGTTCCCTTAGGACAGATTAGGACGAATTTGTAGCACTTAGAAATCTTCGAAATCTATTCGTGAATTGTTGAAATGTATACGTCGACTTTGATGGAATCGATTCAGCCTTCTATATTCGATAATCAAGCGAGACGAATAAAAATCCGGAACGTCTACGTAATTATAGAACAATACTCCGCGGGAAACGATTTGATACGACAACAGCGGGAGTTTTGATTTGATTTTTCCGATTTTACCGATTTTCGATCCGCATTAATACATCGGATTGAGTTCAGGAGGGACTTCGTAGATATCGGAAAATTATTATGCAAATAATAATGAACCGGCAGTAATAATGAAAATGTTAAAACCAAATTACAGTTATTAAGTCGAATAATGACCTGCCGTATAGATTGGATGAATGTTAATTGTAAATTGTGCCGAATTGATATAAATTTGAGTAATGAAAACGGGAATTATTCCCGGTCATAATACGTGTATTCACGTATTAATGAATTCTTGACATTTTTCCCTGGAATGTTCCCGTCCGACGTTTCATCTCCGATTGATTGCAGATATTGGGAGCGATTTGTTTTATGCGATGCATCTGACTATCGAGAAAGCAGAGATGGAAAGGGAGAGAGAGAGGGTGAGAGAGAGAGAAAGTGAGAGAAGCGAAATGAACGCGAGTCCAAGGGGCACGATTGGTGCTAATTAAATGCGTCCTTTGACGCGAGGCAAGATCCATAGGGTCTCTAGCAATGGGCATACCTTTCGCGATATTGATCCATGACGCCGTGCTTGACACTATAACAAAGACGGCTGAATTGTTGCCTGTCGTGGATGTCGGCGCTGCGTCGGTTAGCACAAACACCACGCGGCATTTGTCAGCTACACATAATTGCATCAACCTCCAATCCACCGTGAATCATTTCTAATTTATCATTAACCCTCCAGTGCACCGGTACCCACCTTTCCATTGACATTCCCTGCGAAAACTGAGAGCTTGTCTTGTGCAGCACTATTGCTGCTACATATTTCTTAAAACTAATAATCGTTCAGGAATCCGTTGAGGTCACCGATAGACTTCCATTAAGACATTGATTAAAATGATTTTCCCCTCCTATCTTAGAATGCAGAGAATATGTTCGATGAA
>CM052087.1:11730420-11744754 GCA_028453745.1 Agapostemon virescens
AAAATGATCGTTGAAGTATAGACATGTTCTATAAAGAACCCCAGAAAGATTTGTAATTATGCACATACAAAATGCTGCAGCCATTTTCAACAGCTGCAAGATGTGCTAGGACAATAAGAAAAATGATTTTGCTCTTCGACGTTAGAGTGCAGAGAAAATGTTCGTTGAAGTATAGACATGTTCTATAAAGAACCCCAGAAAGATTTGTAATTATGCACATACAAAATGCTCCAGCCATTTTCAACAGCTGCAAGATTTGTTAGGACAATAAAAAAATGATTTTGTTCTTAGACGTTAGAGTGCAGAGAAAATGATCGTTGAAGTATAGACATGTTCTATAAAGAACCCCAGAAAGATTTGTAATTATGCACATACAAAATGCTCTAGCCATTTTCAACAGCTGCAAGATTTGTTAGGACAATAAAAAAAATGATTTTGTTCTTAGACGTTAGAGTGCAGAGAAAATGTTCGTTGAAGTATAGACATGTTCTGTAAAGAACCCCAGAAAAATTTCCAATTACAAACACAAATAATTTTCCCTGTGTTAGAAGATGTGTTAAGACATGAACAAAGATGATTTTCCTCTCGTACATTAGAATGCAGAGAAATTATTAATTGAAATCCAGACATATCCTACCAAGTAAACCAGAAAGATTTCCAATTAGGAACACAAATAATTTTCCCTGTGTTAGATGATGTGTTTAGACACGAACAAAAATGATTTTCCTCTCATACATTAGAATGCAGCGAAATTATTCATTGAAATGCAGACATGTCCTACGAAGTACACCAGACAGATTTCCAATTAGAAACACAAATAATTTTCCCTGTGTTAGAAGATGTGTTAAGACGTGAACAAAAATGATTTTCCTCTCATACATTAGAATGCAGCGAAATTATTCATTCAAGTACAGATACGTCCTACGAAGTACACCAGAAATATTTCTAACTACAAACACAAATAATTGTCCACATACTAAACATGTTGGAACAAGAATAAAACAAAGTTTGCCGTGTAACCATTAGAATACCGAAGCAATAAAGACGTTATACGAACAGCAAAAATATTTCTAATTAAAAATCGAAAGAATTTCAGATGACGTAAATGAAAGTCAGCGGGGAACGGTATTAATCTTTATCACCTGAATATCGATACTCGAACTCGCTCGAGTGTGCGCAACATTTGCAATCGCGTCAAACTAAAATAAGCAATATCCCTAAAGTTCGAAACAGGTTCGATATAGCGACAAAGAAAGCCAGGATGAAAGGAATAAATTTCCATTCGACTATACTAATACCGCACTGTTTGCAAATCAATTCATAAAGACTCAAAGTCTAATCGCAACTATTTCCAATTCGGCCACCGGGTAATCTCATTTCCACGTTGCAAGCCGAGTCTGCTATTATGCTCGACTCGTATTTCGCGAATTTTTTTCTCTCCCGCATGAGCCAGACACCGAGATTTAGAAGCACAATGAAGACGCCGGCAGCGATCGCTCGTTGCTGCCGGCGGTGCTGTTCTGCCGCTGCTTGCGAGCCCGTTTAACCACATGGGGTCAACATTACGCAATGAATTATGATTGTAATACCGTTTTACTTTCGCAATTTCTTGCGTCGCGCTTTGCTACATTCCAATTTGATTCGTTAACTGGCACGTACAAGCGCCACGGGGAAAATCAATATTCTCCGCGAGGCTCGCGGAGGTAGATCGCAAACTTCCCATAAAATATCATCTAACGGTGTACACGGGGGATGGCCGGATACCCCGGACGAACGAAGGTGTGCCGTGTTTAATCAGCCCCGAAGACCAGGAGCCGGCACCCTGCCGCGTGGCCCTAGCAACATTCCACTTAACACTAGAAAGACTGAAACTTGGTATATACTCTTCAAACCTAAATAACCTTTTCAAAATTGAACCAAACGACTTGACTTTTCTGGAGCAACAAGCAGCATTAATTTACTAAATGATATGCAAAAATAATTTTGAAATAATTCTAATTGGTAGAAATTACGTGTGAAAGTAGAAAAGACATTTTTTAAAACATTTTTATTTCAACTCGTAATGAAAATTTAAAATATGCGTTTTTCAGAACTATGCTAGTTATACACATGCTGAAAGTCTCACCGAAATCGATTGGCACGGGAAAAAATGGCACGCGTAGAAAGATGTAAGAATTTCTGTAATTTAAGCAGAAACTGATGGCACGTAGCTCGTGTGTACGTTGATCGATTTTAATGAATTTTTCTGCATACATACAACTATCATAGATCTACCAGATGCGTCTTTAAAATTTTTTGTGCGCGGCTCAAATAAAAAATATTTAAAAAGTTTCTTTTTTATTGGTCATGTAATTATATACATAATTCTTTTTCTAATTGAAATTAAAAAGCAGTGAAAATGACTTCCTTGGGCAATCCAGTGTTAATTGCAATGCGTATCGCATTCGCGGCGATTCATCATCCGCGAGAATTTGCCGACATCGTCTGTCGCGAGGAATCGATTGAAATTCGGCGGACCCATTGAAAATCGCTCGACCGTGCCACCGAAAAAAAAAAACAGAAAAAAAAAGAATCATTACGTCCATAAATCATGCACGGACTCGCGAAAAACATTACCGATCCTGACCGGCATGGAACAAGCCGACGAATTGATAACAAATTCGCGGATTCGGTAATGGTTCGCGCCGCACGATTTTCGACGCACCAGTGTCCGACGAACTTTCGGCCGGTTAGCGATCTGACTGACGAGCAAATATTTTCGAAAAATTCCCCGTTATCGAGACACACTTTCGATCGAACGAACTTTTGGCAGGAGGTGAATGGGTTAAAAATATCGCGCAAACAGCTCGAGCCGTACTTTGCGTTAAGCTCTTCGTCTGGCTTGGTCATGGGCGTTCGTCGTTTTTCCGGAAACTAGTCTCGAAACGTATCGATCGAAATCGAATGAAAGTTTTCGGACAAGCTGATAAAACTTGGACCGATCGTTCCATCATTTTTATGAAATTTCGTTAGCGCGAAAGGAGCGGGAATTTCGTAGTCGGTTTAACGCCGACGTCGATTCCGCTCGACGAGCTACAATAATCCCATCAAAGCGCCGGTGAATATGACAGGGATAAATACTATTTAATTACATCGGCATCGAAACACTGCTGAGACGAGATTGATCGGCCGCAGTTCCTTCCGAGACCGGTCTCGCGTCGGATCCTCTGGAAATTTCGCTGTTTACAGCAATTTCATGGAAACTCGGTTTCGGTCCGTCGGCGCATCCCTCTTTCTCCGTCGTCTCCGCTGAATATCCCGTTAACGAACATAACCCCGGCCTCGTTCCCCGATAAATGCCTGAACCGGCTGGGATTCGAGGATTCAGCCCCGTGTCTCTCTCCCACTCTCTTCCTCTCTGTCTCTCTCTCTCTCTCTCTCGTTATCGGCGATCGGCGAAGGTTTGTGTCGGCGATTTTCTTGGCCGGATCGGTGGATAACGAGCTGGCAGCCGGACTCGGTTTACTTTGTCGCCGATGCCGGCCGATCGTGTCGCACAGAGAGTTAATTAAATCATCCCCCGTTGCATAATCCGCTTCTGGGTATCGATAATTGAACACCGGGCTGCCAGTTTTGGCAAGCCGCGGAGATGCCCGGGTAATTAGTTAATGTATCATTGGGCTCGGCCGAACTCGGGGCCCCGATCGTCGACGGTTCAGCCAGGAATCCGGGCCAGGACCAAGTTAATTTCCAGCCGAGTTTGTTGATAAATCAGACGCCCGTGCCGCCCAACCATCGTGAACGTATAAACATCCGCGCGACCGTGCTTAATCGATCGCCGTTTAATGACTCCGACGCCGCGTCGACGACGAACGTGCCGAAACCCAATCCGAAAAACCCTCGCTAATAATCGCGAGAACCGTGTTATACACCTGCTCGTTGTTTGCCTGATCGAAGTGTCACTTCCGCTAATAATGTTTCCAACTCCCTGCCAGCCAATATCGCATCATAAATACGGCAATGCTTTCCGGTGTACACGGGGTGTCTCAAAAACGTACGTAATTCACAGATGGATTCTTGACGTAATTATAAGAAAATTTTTCCTTTACAGAAATGTCATGGGTTTCTTCGTTTTCGAGTTATCAACGGAAAATACTTTCCGCTCGAAATAGGCCAGCCCCCGTCGCGCTCTGATTGGTCCGCGATTTTATTTGACACCTTCCGTGTGACGTGTACTAGCGGTGGTACGATGACGTATTTATTTAATGCGCTAAAGAGATATATTTTATTGTAAATTTATATCTGAAGCATGTACAACCTAGATAAAAAAATGTAGTATAGAACTATGGCGGCTGTATCTCCTGCTCTCACAGACAGAGGGACAGTAGGACGAGTTTCTCGCTAGTATTTGATCCACCTCCGAGTATGAAACGCTCCTCCTTCCTTCTTTCTTTTTCTTTCTCTTTCTACATAATTTTCAACAGCCACCAAAGAACAAAGCAAACGAGTTTGTTATAATATATAAATCTTTAGTTAAATATTAAATAGTCCGTGCGAAAAGTCGAGCAACAGCAGTTTGACAATGATTAACCCTTGCCTTAGGATTTATTTTACGGTTGCAGAGATTAGAATTTCTTTGGAGTTCATTATTCGCTGAAAGAAAGAGAGAATTTAAAATTATTGTGTGTCTATATGTTCTCCAATGGATGTACATTAATAATAATCAAATTGTTTCGATTTAAGGGCAACTCGTGAGATTTACTAGATACCCTTTGCGAAGGGATTGATAACTCGGAACCAAAGCGACGATTCGCGAACTGGCAAAGGGAAATGTTGCTTAGAATCGCCGCAGGAATCTTACGTTCACAGGGACACCCCGTAGTAGTTTACAGTCCGTTGATTTTCCAAATTCGGGAATGTTAATCCGAGGTCTAAAGTCGCAGACATTGCCACAGGCGCTGCCATGTCGAAGACGACGCTCTTTGGACCGCGATCAAAGACAGAAACCGGAAACGGAGGATGACCGACGCTCGCATGATCGATGAAACGATCTCGCGTCACTGGCGCCTCTCCTTTTTACAGACGCCGTGCGTTAACTTCCCACCTTCGATACAACAAACTTCTAAATCAAAACTATGGAACAAAATTCATAAATTTCCGGTCTGGCCTGGCCGCGGCGGTTTCCGTCAGAAGTTCCAGCAAGTTCCGAAAGTAGTATATCCACTGGTCCCCCTACAGCAACGCGTTGCACAGCGCCGGGAGCAAATAATACTGAAACTGCGGGGGTGGAGTGCGGGATTCGAGTGCGGCTCTAAGGGTAGTTACCCCTTCTTCGCGGTGCCGGGACGCGGTACGATCGAGTGCCCTCGGAACGGTCCTGAGACGTCCCTGGACCATAACGAGAATTTTCCTGATACAAAAATGTCTGCGGCAAGTGCCCGCTTGCGGTAAACAAGACAAATGTTACTAGCGAATCACTGCTCCGGTAGATCAATATTTTCGTGGCCAAAATCGATCTGAGACAAACTGTTGGCTCCTTCAAATTTTCCTGAGACGTCCCAAGACCGAAATGAAACATTGGACAATTCTAAAATGTCTCTAGCTAATGTCTACTTTCGATAGATCAATATTTTCGTGGCCAAACTCGATCTGAGACAAACTGTTGGCTCCTTCAAATTTTCCTGAGACGTCCCAAGATCGAAATGAAACATTGGACAATTCTAAAATGTCTCTAGCTAATGTCTACTTTCGATAGATCAATATTTTCATGGCCAAAATTGATGTAAGACAAACTATTGGCTCCTTCAAATTTTCCTAAGACGTCCCAAGACCGAAATGAAAATTTGGCCAATTCTATAATGTCTGCTTTCGATAGATCAATATTTTCATTTTCAAAAATTTTGTATTGCACACGATACAAGCAACACGTTAGTCTCGAGACCGCCACACACGTAGAAACGCCGCTCTATCGCAAGCACGAAACAGTTTCTCGAAAAGAGTTCACGATGAACGGCTTTAAAAATCGGCTGCGGTCCCCAAGAATCCGCAATCAAGTTCCCCATCGAGAACCCACAACCCCCGACCTACAAACCATATAATCGCCGGAGAATAGTCCGCTATCCTACCCCAGAATCTATTTAAAGTGCTCTAAAAACCATTGGACCTCGCAATCGCGATTCGAGTCGAGCCGAAGTGTTTCCAATTTTCGCGACAATCTAGATCGAATTCCCAGTTCCGACTCTTCCGGATTAGCTTCGACTGTCCGTATTATGAAATTTGCTGGGCGAGATCAGCCAGGGAGGATGGCACGGAAATTTTCCGCGCGTTCGGAACTTCCGCGGCGGAGAATTCCTTGCGTCGGTGCAGCTGCGCTTCCGGTTCGGACAAGACCAGCGTGAAGCAGATATTGGGTATCGGATCTTGGCACACGAGCTAAAGCCCTAAACTCCTCCGGTTCCCTTTGCGCACCCTTTTCTCTCCCGTAACCGGGTTCTCTACTAACTTGGAACCACAATTTTTTCCGTTGTGCATCGTTTCCATTGCAGAATTCCTCGTCAAGCCGTTCGCCGGTGAGCTACCGTCTACTTCTGTGCTTTGCGTTTTTGCTTCCTGTGTCTTTCGTTTTCATTAAAATCTGTGGGTGGTATTTAAATTTATGTTTCGTTGTTAGGACTTCACGATACCATAATTTGTGAATTTTATATTCTCCTTTTGGGACTTTGACGGCAGCTGAAAAAGCTAGGGGATGCTACCTGCCACTGACAATTAGGCGTGACGCTTCGAGGTGTCATTTTCGCAATTCGATTGCGAATGTAATTTTTGAGACAGAAATCTCTTCTCTAGGTATTCTGTAAGGTATTCAGCCCTCCGTGGTCCCCGGAAGATGCCATTTCGGAAAAGGGCATGCCTCAACGTCCAAACCGACGATAACCCCCGAGATCTCTGGGTCGAACATTAGGGCAAACTTACAGAGCACCCTTAATGATACCATTTTGAAAAAATTCTCAAGTAAACTATGAATATCTGGCTTGATCGTGCCGTTGGCGGAACCTTAAAAATCTCAAAGGGAGCATCACAAAAAAATCAAAGGTTCGACCCACCTCCAAAAGTCGGACTTCTGCACTTTGCTTCTTTTGTTTCCACTAAAAATTCTGCATGGTATTAAAATCTATGTTTCGTTGTCCGAACTCTACAATACCACAATTTATGAATTTTATATTCTCCTTTTGGCACTTTGACGACGGCTGAAACGTGTGTTGCTGCTTTGTGACATTCGCGCTCAAGTATTACGACCCACTGTACTTAATTAGTATTTTGCAGCAGAAGAAAGCGTGACTTCGATTGCAGATCACGCAGTCCTGAATAACGAAGCGCAGAGCTTCCGGATCGGAGTAGAAGGTCGAAGACGTCAAGTATCAGTTGTGGCCACCCAGGTTACAGCCCTAAACTCTTTCTGTCTTTTGTTTCCCCCACCTTGGCCGTTCCCCGGGGACCAAGACTTTTCCCGTTGGTAGTCGATCGTTTCCATTCCGGAATTTCTCATCAAGCTTTTCGCCGGTGTGTTGCTGCTAACGGCTGCCACCGGCTTCTGCTTCCGCTGGCGGCTGCTAGCTCCGCGTTGCTCGTAATGAGTTCTGCGCTTTGTGACTTTGGCGCTCGCGCCTTTTGTTCAGCATAATAAAAGGACTCCGGCGCTCCGCCGGCTTCAATTAGGCTCCGGTCGAAAGTCGCGCGGATATAGCGCCGCCGCGCGAAGAACATCGACAGTTGCATTCACCTTTTACTGCTGACGGGAGAGCTACCCTGCGCGATATTCCGTCTCAATTACAATCGTCTGGCCCGCGATCCACAAACCTGCTACCGTGCTGCAACTCGGTGATACCCTGTTTCACGTTTAAACAACCTCGATCCACTGCAACGTCATTATTACTCGCAGCGGGCTCCCGGATTTTCCTGCTTCGCCGTCGAGGAATTTCTTCTTCGCCCTGGGTCGCTGCCGCGCAGCCATTTTTAAATAATTAGTGCATCTACGGTCTTGCATTACTCATCGATCTAATTTCCAATCAGTAAATTCTTATGTTCTCGCTTTCACTCGTCTCGGAGTTCCTATACGAATTGTCCGAGCGAATTGCAAGAAGAAGAAGTCGACAGAAGCAATCCGAAATTACAGAGCAAAGAAATAAAGAATTTGTTCGTGACATCTTTGGAGAACCAACTTGTAAATGAACAATTTTCCGTCGAATAGAAAATCGAGTTCCAGATTGTATTCAGTCAAACAATTCCAATAACCATGATCCAGGAAAATTTTGTAGATACATTTTCTAAGGACTATTTTGGCCATCAAAATGTTGATCTATCGAAAGCAGACACTTACTATGGACATTTTTATAGTTCATCAGAAGCAGACATTAGCCACAGACATTTTGATATTGGGAAAATTCTCGTTTCGGTCTTGGAACGTCTCAGGAAAATTTTTGTATTGCTCGGTATCGTACTGCTGGGAATGAATGTAGGAAAAAAGAAGAAGACATCTGTCTTGTTCCTAATTATATTTTTCTGATTAAAACGATATGCGACAGGATGCAATTTGCATTATTTTTGCGAGTACAAATTCAGGATATAGTGGAACCACGATCATCCGAATGAGCCGGCAGAATGTTCGAGGAAGAGAAAAGTGATTTTTACAGAGCTGGATCGAATCTGTTGTATAATAGCTAATTTTATCCCGAGAAGTTTAGTGTCGAGCCATTGCTTCCAAAGCGATGCAAATTATTTTATTTCCCATCGTTAAGGGTAGAGAAAAATTCGGAATTCAATCGTGTAGCGAGGAGGGTTGATCTAATCAAGCTCGCGGAATGTCTATCCGAGGATCGATCGACCGGTTGGCCCATAGTAAGACGTCGAACCGAAAGGCACCCCTCGTTTATGCGGTAATTTGCCGGCGAAATGAGAAGGTAGACGAAAGAGGCGTTGCCGGGTTCTTTCTATATACAGCGGAAGACCGTTCAAAAGGAAGTTTTATTGGTTACATTCCGTAGCTGATGAATTATTCAGTTGACAAGCATCGACTGATCGGTGGATGATCAGTTGTTCGGTGCCGGGTGTACGCACGTGCCAACAGCGTTGTCGATCGATAGTTCATCTATTATTTTGCGGGAAGCTAGTTCAAGTATCGACTACACTGTTCTATCGAGTCGATTAACGGGATACCCGATGGTGGGTACACGCAGCGCTTGATCTTCTATGGGAATCGAAAAACATCGCGTTAAATCCGACACGTTTCGAACCTCGCACTGCCGATCGGAATTGCCTTCTGTCGAACATTCAAATTTTAGATCCTTTCGGCAATGTTCGATGCTGAAGCTGGTACTGGGGAGATGTTCCTATTTTAAACCGGTTTCTCCAAAAATAATTTCATTTGAACCCAGTCCCTTCGGGGACGTTCAAATTTTATAGAGGTTCCACCATGGAAGGTTTTTATTCGAATCTGGTATTTTAGGGAATGTTCAAATTTTAAACTGTTTCCTACAGGAATATTCTAATTTAACTTGGAATATTTTCGGAGACGTTCAAATTTGCTCTTAGTCAGTTTGGGAACAGTTAAAATTTAAACTGATTCCTTTAGGCATTATTATTCGAACCTGGTATTTCGGGACATTCAAATTTAACGTTGGTCAATTCGGGAACATTTAAATATTAATTTGATCTCTTCGCGAACATTCTAATTTGAACCCGATATATCTTCGGAGGTATTTAAATTTGATCTTAGTCAGTTCGGAAACAATTCAATTTTAAACTGGTTCCTTTAGGCACATTATAATTCGAATATGGTATTTCAGGACATTCAAATTTGAATTTGGTCAGTTTGGGAACAATTAATTTTTAAATTGGTTCCTTTAGGCACATTCTAAATCGAACCTGTTATTTCAGGACATTCAAATTTGAACTTGGTCAATTCGGGAACTTTCAAATATTAATTGGATCTCTTTACAAATATTCAAATTTGAACCCGGTATATCTTCGGAGACGTTCAAATTTGATCTTGGTCAGTTCGGAAACAATTAAATTTTAAACTGGTTCCTTTAGGCACATTATAATTCGAACATGGTATTTCAGGACATTCAAATTTAAACTTGGTCAATTCGGCAACATTTAAATATTAATTTGATCTCTTCGCGAACATTCTAATTTGCACCTGGAATATCTTCGGACACATACAATTCTGATTTTGGTCAGTTCAGGAGCATTTAAATTTTAAACTGTTATATCTTCGTAAACATTCAAAATTGATCTTGATCAGTTCGAGAATATTCAAATTATAAACTGGTTCCTTCCAGAACATTCTAATTTGAACCTGAAATATTTTTGGACACATACAATTCTGATTTTGGTCGGTTCAGGAGCATTTAAATTTTAAACTGCTGTATCTTCGTCAACATTCAAAATTGATCTTGATCAGTTCGAGAATATTCAAATTATAAACTGGTTCCTTCCAGAACATTCTAATTTGAACCTGGAATATCTTCGGACACATACAATTCTGATTTTGGTCAGTTCAGGAGCATTTAAATTTTAAAATGTTATATCTTCGTAAACATTCAAAATTGATCTTGATCAGTTCGAGAATATTCAAATTATAAACTGGTTCCTTCCAGAACATTCTAATTTGAACCTGGAATATCTTTGGACACATACAATTCTGATTTTGGTTAGTTCAGGAGCATTTAAATTTTAAACTGCTGTATCTTCGTAAACATTCAAAATTGATCTTGATCAGTTCGGCAATATTCAAATTATAAACTGGTTCCTTGGAAAACATTGAAATTTTAACACTTTAACTGCCAATCAAGAATGGCAAACTGAAAATCTGTGACACAAAGTTATCCTTTAACCTTCTTCCAGTCTCCAGACCTCAACCAGAGTGCAACGAACATATTAATATACAAATATATTTTTAAACATGGCCAAACAATTTTGTCACCCATATATGAGTGACAGGACACTCAAAATATCAAACTGCGTTCTTAAAGAATATTCAAATTTGAATCTGCTAGCTTCAGAAACACTCGAATCCTGAAATTGGCCCCTTCAGAGACAGTCAACCATGAAACTGATTAGATACCGCAGTCTACATTGCAACACCTGGTACTTTCGAATTTTCTATAATCTACTTAATTGCCAATGGATCGACAAACTTCAACGTACCGGTTTTAAATCGTGTAGGTAACGTGATTTATTTGGCCCAGGTACGTAACATGGCCTCGGGTATGAAAAGCAGCGGCGAGGCGTCACGTCCGGGTCCCAGGAGACCCGGCGCCGTATGACGAAGGTTAACCTTCTTACAGTGACGCGCCATGTGTGCCGCGTATCGGCTCATCCACTTTAACTTCTGAACCTCCATCAGCTCGGAGATAGTTTAACACAGCGACTGGCACGTCTCTCGCGTGGCAGAACTTTCGGCAGGTAATTAGGAAATTAACCCCGAAGCTCTAAGAATCTTGTACGCCATGACTAACCCTGTCGCGCGTACAGCTTCCTCCCTCGTAAAAAAACATATGGAACCCATGAGGATTTTTATAGACACTAAACCGACAATGTACGCTCGGGCTTCGTTTTAATATAAAACGGAGTTCATGATCGTGACGGAGAGTGGATCCTGCGGTGACTTCAACGGCCCCATCACTTCCGGTTCTACTTATTTTATTTATTAACACTAGAACCACCGAACAATAAATACAACGATTGCTTTGTGATAATAACAAGACTGAAGAACTACATTCAATTTTTATTGCAACATGTGTTTCATTAAAGAAGTACATCAGAGAATTATTAATGAAAACATTTTTATAATTTTAATAATGGCGAAAAGAATAAGTAGGGACCAGTCATTTTGACTGGTTTGGTACTTCTAGTGTTAATAAATAATTCTTCTAGATAACGCTTCTTCATATCACACAATTATTCATCAACAAATACACTTATCACTGCTTTTTTATTGTATCATTTTAGTTCATCAATTGACACAGTTCCCTTTTCCATTATTACATTTTATCAGACTGCGGAACTTTCTGCAAAATATTAGGTTGTTTGGAAAATAATTTCGTTTTTTCCAACAGACGACTCAATTGTATTATTTCATTGCCAACTTCACACTTAAGCCGCGCAATCATTATATATTTTTACAGCTGATATAGCAAGGCTTGTTTATAAAAATGTTCGATTGATTCGACACAGTAGTTTTTGGTTAGTGCCCTATCAAATATGGAAAGTGAAAGGCAGTATTTTCGGAGTATTTTACTTTTTACTATCGAAAAAGTAAAAATGCTGTTCAAGCGAGAAAAGTGCCAAAATTGATTTGCAAAATTTGGATCCGGTAATTTTGTTGTTGAAGATGCACCACGTTCTGGAAGGCCAGTTGCAGCTGACGAAGACACAATAAAGACATTAATTGATGTAAAAGGGCGAATAACAACTCGTGAGATCGCCGAGAGATTTTTATCAAATTACACCGTTCATGATCACTTGAAACGCCTAAGTTTAATCTCAAAGCTCGTCGAAACTACTTTCGTTGAAAACGAAATTACTTTCCGAACAACCTAATATACGTGTCCTAAATTTATCATCCACAACTGCAGTTAAATAACAATGCAGCTCAGCTTCTAACAGCTTCACTAATTATTCAGCAAGTTATATAACGCTGTTCTTAAATTATAATAAAATTGTTGCCATGTGCGAGTAGTAGAAACAACAAACTAGCGTGCACACAAGTTGCGCATGTTTTCATCAATTAGAACAATTCTTTAAGCCGACAATAAAATGGTTGCTTCATTACGCGTGATTAATGTACACAAGGAGGACTCATGCATATGAAAATTCGTTCTGCATACTTTCGTCGGTTATTACAATTTCCGTCGTCGATAATAAAATTGTAGCTTCATTACGTGTGATTAATAGACACAAGGAAGACTCATGCATATGAAAATTAGTTCTGCACGCTTTCATCGGTTGTGTTACAATATCTGTAGCCGATAATAAAATTGTTGCTTGAATGATGCGAAGTTTGTAGAAGCGGGAAGACGCGGGTCTTCGGTCGAGAAGAGGTCGTCGGTGTTTCGCTAATTTTTCGGCAGCCGGGAAACGAGTTCGCCCGAACGTTGGATCGTTTTGTTAACGGCCGTTAAGATGGTTTTTCAGGAAAACGTGCGGCGAGACTTAGTTTTAACTACATCGGGATTCACGTTCGCTCGTCAGACGCGGGCAGAGCCACGACCCGTGACAAACTGCGGCTGCTCTTCGCCAGTGGCCACAATACATTTGCCAAACGGCCGTTTTTGCAATTTATGAAATGAATTCCGCGGCCAATTAACCGCGAAGCAGTGTCGTTTCCGGTTTTATGGAATTCTTCACGGGGGCGGAACGTTATTTCCACCGTTGGCGGTGGTCAATGTCGTGTATCAAGAGCACGAGGGAGCCAGGAGAAAAGGAAGATAAAGAGAGAGAAAGAGAAAGAAGGAGAGGGAAGAATAGATAGATCGAGAGAGAGAAAGAGAGGAAAGAAGAGACCCGATGTCTCGCGAAAGAAAGTTCCCGTTCGCGACGAAGTCTGAAAACTACCAGTCGAAATTAACGGGCCATTACGAAATGGCACTCGGCTCGCGAGCCTCGCGGAACGTCGCTAACTCGGTCTGCGATAGCTCAATTACGTTGATGAATTACGTATACCCGCCTCCCCCAATCCGCGCGGCAGACAATGAATTCATCTTCGTCATAGTTTCGCCGTGGCTGCAGCTGGCGACGCATAATCCCGTATCTCGAAGACTCGTCCCAGACCGAAATAATTCCAAAAATCGTCCCCGGAAATCCTAACCCTGCCGGTATGAATCTAATTGCTACATTCCTCTTCCTCGCCGAGGTTAACGCGTCCACCGGAAGTACCTCGACGAATATCTTTTAAACGATTAATAATTAAACTTCCCAACGATCCTGAGCATTCCCAGTTACATAGTGTCGAAATGTACAGTATTTTCTGCGAACGAATTCCTACTTCCACCTTATCCACTTAGTTGTTTAACACTAGAACTACCAAACCAGTACAACTTCAATTACTGAAGTTATAAAAATGTTTTCATTGGAAATTTTCCTGTTGGAATTTATTTCATAAATTTATAACAAAATGAATCTATTATTTCTTTAACACTTTGACTGCCATGTCACCCATATATGGGTGACAGAATTGTTTGTCCATGTTTAAAAATAAGTTCGTACATTAATTTATTTCTTGCACTAAATTTAATTGAGATCTGGAGAATAGAAGAAGATTGGAGCATGACTTTGTGTCATACATTTTAAGTTTTT
>CM052087.1:11744764-11757676 GCA_028453745.1 Agapostemon virescens
AATTGTTGCTTCGTTAAACAAATTACTTTGATTTTGTGGGATTTTCTAGGCCGTTGCTTGGACAGTTAAAGTGTTAAAAGGAAGGATCGATTAAACCTGCTGTTGACCTATATATGCATATATTGTATGTTGTCCTCGGCATGGGACCCTCGATCCTCAATTGTTTACATTCGACTGTTCCTCAGTATCGACCTCTTGTGTCAGTAGTAACGTTGCTTTCCAAGGGTAAAGACGTGTCTTACTGCTTCCAGGTTTATCCATGTTTAAAAATAAGTTCGTACATTAATTTATTTATTGCACTAAATTTAATTGAGATCTGGAGAATAGAAGAAGATTGGAGCATGACTTTGTGTCATAGATTTTAAGCTTTCAATTGTTGCTTCGTTAAACAAATTACTTTGATTTTGTGGGATTTTCTAGGCCGTTGGTTGGCCAGTTAAAGTGTTAAAAGGAAGGATCGATTAAACCTGCTGTTGATCTATATATGCATATATTGTATGTTGTCCTCGGCATGGGACCCTCGATCCTCAATTGTTTACATTCGACTGTTCCTCAGTATCGACCTCTTGTGTCAGTAGTAACGTTTCTTTCCAAGGGTAAAGACGTGTCTTACTGCTTCCAGGGAAGTTATTAAAATATATAAATATTATTTCACATTTAATAGCATAGTGAGTTTTATTATACTATACCCATATTCCAATGTTTCGCATGTACTTCTTTATTGAAGCACACAATACAATAAAAATTATATGAACTTTGAATAATGCAAATGCATATCTTTGGATTTACTGTTCGGTAGTTCTAGTGTTAACAATAAATAAAATTTCTTCGACCATCGAATTCCACGAGATATAAAACATTTGAAAAATATTAATCTCTTTCCATAAGTTTCCACGTTTATCGCGAACAGTTAGCTAAAAATATCGATAAACGCGAAGCTCAAAAAGGTTCCCAGAAGATTTCCGACAGAAATGTCCTCGTTGTCTACAAAATTGCGCATTCCGAAAGGCTGTCGAGGATCCTCCGATTACCGACAATCGACAAATTAGTGAAATCGCGAAAGGAGGTTCGTTCCTTCTCCTCTCGAGTCTCGCAATTTGAACGAATCCGCAACCGATTCGATCGCAATTAATTATTTAGAAGGACAAGCACAAGATAAGATAATTAATGAAATTGCAACGGGAGACCCGCTTCGTTCTCTTCGCGTTTCGCAGTTTCGAATCGATCGTCGTCGATGGAACTGGTTCCGCGCGATCGAACGGGGGAACCGGGGAACGGGTCCGCGTCGACCCGACCTTCGCCGAGCCATTACAATCGCTGATTCGAAGGAAGCAGACGTCCAGGAGCCTCGCGTTACGAGGAAATTAGTGATCAACGTCGCTCGAAGATCCCGCGTTTAAAAACCGTAATAAGGAGAACCGTAATGGAGTTTCCTCGTCGACGATGATGGCGGCCGTTCGTCGGCGGTTTTTCCATGGCGCGGATCCTCGCGGGTTGCTCTTGTAACTCGATCGTACCGCGGGCGACAACGGGTAGTCTCTCTGCCGGAGACAACGCGCTCGTCTCGGAGGCTCTTGCTCTCGCTGCAAGGCACCGTGCAACTAATGCACTCAATTTCCCCGGCCAATCTCGTCCCCGTATTTCAAACTTAATAATCATTGTTTGTACGCAACGTTCATAACCCTCGTCGCGTCTTATAATTTAATCTCGGTGGGAGAAGCGGTGTGCGAGGGGGGGGACACCGACGGAGGTTAATCTCGTGCCAAGAGGCCGACATCGTCTTTACAGGGCTCTTCAAACGGCGAGGGGGATCGGGAAAAAAGAAACCTGGGGGAACAAAGAACACGGACGGCCATTGATGGATCAGTCAACAAAAAAGTGGAACACGCTCGGAACGCGAGGTGATTGAAATGTAACGACTTAGCGACGATTGCGAATCAGCGTTGTCTTTGATCGCTGCTTATCCTCTATGTTAGAAACGCCAGCGAAATCAGGCTGCACGGAGTACAGAGAATATGGCTGACCTAATTTTAATCGTCGTGTACCGACGGAAAATTCCTTTGGCGTTGTTGCTGGTGCTCTTTGAATACTATTTTGGATTTGTTGTATTCGATGAGTTGAAACGCAATAGCTGCGAGCGTCTTTAGGTACAAGTGTGGCGGCTCTACCTTCTACTCTCGCTGGTAGAGGGACAGTAGGACGAGACTTTCTAGATAGTTCTTGATCCGCTAGTCAGCCTTACTGACGAGTCCTCTAGTGGACCCAGGACGAAACGCTCCCACTTCCTTCTTTCCTTTTCTTTCTCTCTCCACCACACCTTTCAGCAACCGCCATAAAAGCAACCAAGAAAACACTACGTAAAGAAGGGCAACTTCTATCAATTTTACTTTGAATCTTTATCTATTTAATAAATGCTCTCGAATTCTCATTTTTACAATTTTATAATTGAGGATATTTAAAATTGTTTTCTTCAGAATTTGTCAATTTTCTAAAATATAATTTTGCCAGTATTTCTTACACTCCTTCCATCGATCCTTATGCAACAGCTGTCCGCTGAATGCAATAGTTCAAATCATAGATCCCCACAGTCGAAGCGTTAAAGCGTTCATCAGGAGCCCGACGATCCTCGTCTCTGAAAGATTGCCTCTGTTACAAGCTGCGATGGAAGTTTCGCAAACAGGCCGATCCCTTAACCCTCTCCGGCTGTCTAAACAATCGTTCGGCGTTCTTCGATCCCGGAAGCATTCGGAATCGCATTGCAACGATTCCGGTAGCAATCAGCAGGAGGATCCTTCAGAAGGAAAGGCGATGAAACGATCGGGATCTTCGAGTAGACTCGCGGTCGGGGGAAAAAAGCCTGGTAGGCAGATGAAGAAGAATAGACTGCGAGGCTTCTCGAGGCTTAATTCCTACGGTGGAACAAAGCAGATCAATTTCTACGGGGAGAGGCGGGTAGAAGAGTAATTCGAATCGGGAATCGTTGCCGCGAGTGTGTATATCCAATAAAGGAGGTTAGCCCGATATCGGCGAAACGCCATTCTCTCCGGCAGCAAACCTAAAAAGGTCCTGGGATGAAACAACTACGAGCTGCTTGCGATTCGGTCCATGATCACGTGCATTGCCGTCTCGCGTTTGTCCGTGGAAAGAACGGCACGCGTGCATGCATCCGATGCGCCGTTGCACCGTTGCACCGTTGCATTCACCCCCTTTCGCCAATATCAACCCCGCTTTGGAAACTGTTCTCTGTATTCCCTGACCTGCCGGTCTGCAACCTGGACACTTTTGCCGGAACAGTTTTACAGAACGGACCGTCGATGATAAAAGAAAAAAAAAGATAAAGCATGCACTTGCAGTGTCGTTGTTTCAGCCATTTTGACAATTGGCAATCGGGATAAATGGCTTCACGTTGGATATTAACCCTTAACGGTCCGGAACTATTTCAAGTTTACTTCCCACCAGGTCCAGCTATTTTTCATACGGAGAGAAGCTGTAAAACATTTTCAAATCAAGTATGGAAAAAGAAATATTTTTATTTTAGTGAAAATTTATTAATATATATAGAGAGTAATAATAATAACAATATGATTTAAATTTTATATTGGACCGAGTAAGTAAAAGTGCAATGCCGCTTATATGGCGGCATTGGTCCGTTAAGGGTTAAGCTGTATAACGTGGAATACGAAGATTTTTAAATACCGGATGCCGGCGTTGTTTGGAAATTTGCGACACGCGCGCCCGCGCGATTTTATTAATTCTGCGCGGGCATTCGCGATACGTTACCGGCTGCAGGATACTTGGGAAAAAATGAAGTGCATTTTAAATGTTACCTTGCATAATTCAATTCACTTTTAAACGTCGCAGCTGCGCATGAAATTTTAATTTCGTTCAACGACTGCCGGAACAAAAGGGAAGGATAAAACAATTAAAAATTGTCCATGGTAGCGAGGCTCGGCCAGAAGTGCCGCTTTCAAACTTAACCCAGTTCTTAGACAATATTTGCCGGGGACCTTCAACGCCGCACAAATTTCTCTTTGCCGCTGCTTCTCGCAGTACCTGCGAACGGCGGTCTGTGTGTGACAAGTTTAATTGTTTTCTGCATCGAAAGTTGCCCATTATTCGAGTGGTCGCAAATGTCTCTGCGCTTATTTTTCGCTTCGGTGATGCGGCGACGTTGCGCGTACGAACGGCCGGCTCGTTCGCGCGGAGATAAAACGGGGAACGGTGTTAAAGAGTAATTAGTAATTCCATATATTTTCATTTCACGCCGGAAACATTTCAATTGCGTGTCAAAACGAGTCCCCGGCGAATCATGCCAGTCCGCATGTGAACACTTTAAACGAATTTTCACTAACTCTCTTACTGAACTCATTGTCCAACGATTTATTTTATGGTTACCGTCGCTAGAACTCTCTCTGCCATAACAGTTTCCTAAACTGGAAGTGCATTGTCGAATGAAATAAAAATTGAGAAAAAATAAAATCCACGACATTGAGTAGCCTTTATAAATTTTCTTGATCACTTAACACTTTCACTGCCACGTCACCCATCAATTTTACTTTGAATCTTTATGTATTTAATAAATGCTCTCGAACTCTCATTTTTACAGTCTTGTAACCGACGATGTTTAAAACTGTTCTCTTCGAAATTTGTCAATTTTTTAAAATATAATTTTGCCAGTGTTTCTTACAGTCCTTCCATCGATCCGATATGGCAGAATTGTTTGTCAATGTTTAAAAATAAATGTGTACATTAATATATTAGTTACAATGAATTTACTTGATATATGGAGAATACGAAAAGATCGAAGGATCACTGTGTGTCGTACGTTTTAGATTTTTAATCGTTGCTTCATTATATAAATTACTTTGATTTTGTGGAATTTCTAAAAAATTGTGCAGAGTTTTCCAAACTTTTGCAGAGTGTCCCAAAAATGCTTGAGATCGATAAGAAAGCAGATTCTATGAAACTTTTTCCTCTGCCAATTTACGATTCGATGCTTGGTCTTCGAGTTTTAAGCGAAAAACGCGGACGAATTGGACCACAGCTACTGTTGCCGGGGCGGAGACCGTTCGCTGTAGCCGCGCTCTGATTGGTCCGCGTTTTTCGTTGATATCTCAAAAATGAAGCCGCGCAGTACGTTTCCGCAAAGGAAAAAGAGTTTTGGAATAACTCCGGAGATCTTCCCTTTCGAGGAAGTATAATATTTTCGGCACACCCTGTATATAGCGGTTAAAGCGTTAAGGGGTGTGTGGACGCGGTTTTGAGCGACTGTACGTACACGGTAGCGGTTTCACCGAATCGAAACAAGAAGTAGACGCGACAAGGGGAACGGGGGCACAGAATTTATAACGGTAGGTGAGCGCGCTGCACTCTCGCTCGTGTGAATTAACTGGATGCAGCTGCAACTGCACGCCCACGCGCCTCGTTTTAGCTGCCGAGCGACGCTGACAGAAGCGGGAAGGGCCGACTAGAGACTGACTGATCAAGGCCACGATCGAGCAAAAACGCCGCGTTGCGATATTATTTCTTGCTGAAGCGTGGGCGATGCTTCAGCGAAACTTCGAATAATAGAAGACCGTGGACCAGTTGACGTACTGAAAACATGTGGGCGGCTGTTTCTGGGGATCTTCTTTTCCGTTATCTTTCCTGGAACGGCCGGATGACTCTGCAGCTTCGAATATCCTTTCAGGAATTGGGAAAACTGCAATCGTTATCCTTCGGGGAAATGAGTAACGTCTTGAGAAACCATTTTCGTATCAGTTGGAGATCGAGCGTGGCTAAATGTCAGGGGTAACCATAAGTAATAAATTATTTGGAAAGAAATTTTCTGTCCTTAGTTTAGAAGAGGAAACGCGAATTCTTTGTTCTAAATTCTGTGTTCTGTGTTTGTTCTGTGTTCTAAATATTCTAAGGAGTATCCACTTTTCTACTGCCCTGTAACTTTTTTATTTTCATGGGGGATTCGATGCAACGATAATAAAAAAATAATTTGCTAGGTCATAAAGTGTCAACGTTAGTTCAGAAGGACAGGACTCAAAGTGGAGGCACCTTGTGTCACATTTTGCTTCGAGTACCCTAGATTTCGATAAGAAGGGGGTGGGAAATGTTCAGGAAAGATGGCAAACTGTCCTTGAGAGTGTTTTAGATCTCAAAATAATTTATTACTTAATATATTCCGCTTCGAGAAAGAAGAACGCTCGAAATATGAGATTCTGTATAAACGTATAAACCAGGAAGATCACAAACCGCTGACAAAAACGGTTAGAAAGTTCTCGTGCGATTCGTTGGTCCGGCGATCGATCTTCCGATGCAACACGCAACCGGAAGCGACAACAATGGCGCCGGTAATTGGGCGAAATTATAAGGCAGAGGGCCCGGACCACCATTTAGTCCGGGGTTGACCAGAAATTCGGCAAGTAAGTTATCGACTCATAGATAATCGCGCGAACGCGGCCCGCATACCTAAACGTTCGGCTACGGACTTGCCATCTGGGTCGCTGGGCATTCCTTATCGTTGTCACGTCCGTTGCAAATTCTACGGCTGCGAGAAGGGAAAACCGCCGCGACCTGTTCCGGCAATTTGATCGCCTCCGTGCCTCTCCCTTTGAGGAAAATCGCGGAAAGTACACTGCCACGATTCGAAATGGTGCGCCCTCGAACCACCTGGCAAGCGCTACGGGATTCGCAACGGTGTCGGTCCTCTCCGACCGTAATTAGATCGATAATCCCGACAATCTCACGTTTATCTCCGTGCGAGAACTTCAAGGTTTTGTTCGCCTCTCTCTCCATCTCTCTTTCTCTCTCTCTCCCTTGCTCCTGCATTTTCTTACCGCTCCCAGGACGTTCCCTGTTAAATTGGACTAGTTATTCAAGTTGTAACGGAACTTCAGAAATTGTTAAAAAAGAAACTCCCGCGAGACTCGGCGAACTCGAAGATCGGGAAGAACGACGCGGTTTTCCGGGACGCGAAGATGCATCCGTTTTCGAATGCGGGCACGCTGTTCCGTTCGTGTCGAGGAACAGAGCCCGTTCAACGGATTTGTTTGCAAAATGTCTCCGACGGGTTAGCAGGTATGCATATAAGACGACCGAATTTTTCTAGAGAAAATACACATTTATTGCGTGAAAATTATACGAAATATTTTATTCGATAAGTGCGGCGGATGTAACTCCTGCGCTTGTCGACAGAGGGACAGTGGAACGAGACTTTCTCGCTAGTAATCTGTATTGGAAATTAGCTTTAAAGTCGCGCACCTTTGCGCCATCTACCATTTCATTTCATGTACCACCTCATCTACCTAACCACTGCCTCCTTCTTCTTTCGAATAAAACGTTATTATTAATAAAACCAGTGTCGTGATCCACCTGCTAATCTTCTACAATCTGCTTTTGATTCATATATAATATATATTGTTGGAGATATTCAGGCTGATTGCGCCATCTATTAAATTCAATTACATTATGTTTAGCACTGAGCGTAAATATAATAGGTCACGTAGCGCTTGTTCTACGTAAAATGTTTTAAAAAATGTCTTTTCTACTTTCCCACGTAATTTCTACCAATTAGAATTATTTCAAAATTAGTTTTGCACATCATTTAGTAAATCAATGCCTCTACTTGCTCCAGAAAAATCAAGTCGTTCGGTTTAATTTTGAAAAAGTTATTTAAATTTGAAGAGTATATACACTGTATATACCATTATCGAATGGTAAAAGAAAATCAATTCTGTCCGCAACTCGTAATTTCCAGGCAAACAATTCGACAGGTTCAACGCTGTTAAAAACTGTGCTATCGTATCAAACTTGCATGGTTGTGAGTTGAAAATCTTGATCGACCATCAAAACAAGAAAATGGCATTAATAACGCGGTTCGATAGTAACTATACTAACAACTAGTGGCACGTATGGACAATTCCGGTTTGATATTTACAGACCTGTTAACTAGACAAACGACCCATCGACGCAGCCGTCGAATTGGAATTTATAACTCCAATCGGATCGCGACTATAACGAACCGGTCCGTTTTTAATTCGCGTTCGCGTTACAAAGTCTACAACGGCGAAAAGGGAAACTGTCGCGAGCCATTCCGACAATTTGATCGCCTCCGCGCCTCTTCTTTTAATCCGCTGCAGGTTCGAACCCCCTGGCAACCCCCAAACGTTATCTACGGGGTTTCGCAACGGTGTCCGTCCACCCCAACCGTAATTAGATCGATAATCCCCACAATCTCGCGTTCATCTCCGCGCGAGAACTCGAAGGTTTTGTTCTCGTCTCTCTCTCTCTCGTTCCTGAATTTTCTTACCGCTCGCGGGACGTTCGCTATTAAATTGGAAGAGTTATTCAAGTTGTAACGGAAGTTCAGAAATTGGCAAAAAGAAACTTCCGCGAGACTCGGCGAGCTCGAAGATCGGGAAGAACGACGCGTTTTTGCCGCGGCGCATTCCCGGCACGCGTAGATTGCATCCGCTTTCGAATCCGAGCACACCGAAAGCTGTTTTTAATACTTCGACTCGTGCTCCGGGCTCGGGGAAACTGTAAACATTGGCTTCGCGGCTAATAAAGGACGATCTCAAGCTCGGAAATTCGAGAAATTACGAAACTTTCAAGGTAACAAAATGAAGCCTATCAAACCGTTTTTACATTGTAATTTGTAACCAAATTATTAGACAGCGTTACTGAGGATGTCACCGTCGATTTACAATGAAAATTGCTGTCAGCTGAGAGATCCATTGGCAAAGTTTTCAAAAGTTCTAAGAACGGACCTTGAAAAATTCTGAAATACTCGCCGGTCGGTAAAGTGTTAAGTATTTTATATTTAGAATTACTATATTTTACCGCAATTAACCCTTTGCACCTTAACACTTTAATAGCCAGACCAACAGCCTAAAAAATTCCACAAAATCAAAGTAATTCATTTCATGCAGCAACAATTGAAAACCTAAAATGTCTAACACATAGTTATCCTTCGACCTTCTCGTTTTCTTCGGATATAAACTAAATTGAGTGCAACGAATATATTAGCATAAAATTTTAGTTTTAAACATGGACAAATAATTCTGTCACCCATATATGGGTGACATGGGAATCAAAATGTTAAACAATTCCATATTCCTATACCCTTTATTTTAAGATAAAGTTCACTCGCAGTATATCCTGATTGGCATTTTTCGCAAATATTGCGAACGACGATATATCGTTGTTCGACACTAAAAGGGTTGAATAATAGTATGACGATTTTTACTTGGTGACCGAAGCCGTTGATTTACTCGCAAATGATTATCATAAAGTGAATTGGCATTGAATACGCGCTCGTTGGTTCGGCAACGAACATTACGGGGTGTGCGGTTCAAACATCCATTTCCAAATGCCTACTAATAATTAATAATACCTCTGATCATTTGTACAAATGAAATGGACAAGACGTGTTGCGAAACGCGCGTAATTCACGCGGTCGTCCCGCTAACGCGCGATTCGTGTAATGGAGTGCAATTAACGATGGCATTGGCCACGTGAAACGGTATCGCGAAGCTATAACGAGTCATAGACACGAACGCGTTCGAAGAAGAGCCCCCGATAAAAATACCCCGCACACTTATCCGAGGGTCGCATTGAATTTTCGCGAGTCGCGATATTCGAGCTTATTCCCCGGGGACACGGAAGATTCCCGCCCTGGGCCGTTTATTGAATATCAGGGTCGCGCGACCTCTAATGGGAAGACGAATCGCGGAGTCGCGAATATCGGGGTAGTGATCTGAATGTGTTGAATAGCGGGCCCGCGGACAAAGCGTTCCACTTCGCGGTCCCTTTTGTCCCGGGGCTGGTAATCGGCGGCGTCGATACCGATTCCGTCGGTAATTAGAGTTCACTTTTCTAACGAGCGTTTCGCTCCGGCCATTGTCCCGCCGATTCTCGTTTAAACTCGGGACAGGAAGAGAAACACCGGCCTGGCGACAGGGACAAAGAGAGACAGAGAATGTATGTGCGAGATAGAAATATGAAAAGAGAGAGGGAGAGAGAGAATATGTACGTGGGTGAGACAGAGAAAGAGAGAGAGAATGTGAGAGATGCCAGAGTTTGTGAATGAGAGTGTGCGTGGGAGGGAGTGTGTGAGAGAGAAACGGTATGAGAAAGAGAGTGTGCGAGTGTGACAGAAAGTGTGGATGAAAACGTATAAGGAAGATGCTGAGAAAGTGACAGAGAGAGAGAGAAAGGAGGGTGTGTGTATGTGAAAGAAACTGAATGTATGAGAAAGAGGGTGTGAGAGAAAAAGAATATATGAGAATAAATATGTGAGAGAAGAACAATATATGAGAAAGAGTGTGTGAAAGAAAAAGAATATATGAGAAAGATTCTGTGAGAGAAAAAGAATGTATGAGAAAGAGGGTGTAAGAAAAAAAGAATGTATGAGAAGAGGGTGTGAGAGAAAAAGAATATGTGAGAATAAATGTTTGAGAGAAAAAGAATGTGTGAGAATAAATGTGTGAGAGAAAAAGAATGTGTGAGCATACATGTGTGAGAGAAAAAGAATATATGAGAAAGAGTGTGTGAGAGGAAAAGAATATATGAGAAGAGGGTGTGAGAGAAAAAGAATATGTGAGAGAAAAAGAATATGTGAGAATAAATGTTTGAGAGAAAAAGAATGTGTGAGAATAAATGTATGAGAGAAAAAGAATGTGTGAGAATAAATGTGTGAGAGAAAAAGAATGTATGAGAAAAGGGTGTGGAGAAAAAGATATGTGTGAGAATACATGTGTGAGAGAAAAAGAATATATGAGAAAGAGTGTGTAAGAGGAAAAGACTGTATGAGAAAGATTGTGTGAGAGAAAAAGAATATATGAGAAAGAGGGTGTGAGAGATAAAGACTGTGTGAGAAAGAGGGTGTGCAAGAGACAGGGCGTGTGTGGGAAGCAGAGTGTGTGGGAAACAGGGTGTGTAGAGGACACAGCATGTATGAGAGAGTGTGTGGAAGAAAGAGAGCGTGTAGAAATCAGGGTGTGCGTATGAGAGACTGTATGAGCGACAGTATTTGCGACGAGAGTGTGAGAGCAAGAGACTACAAGGGAAGAGATTATGCGAGTGTAAGAGAAAGAGAGAGAGAAAGAGCGACTAGAAGAGTGTGTGATAGAAAGAGACTGCGAGAGAAAGAGATTATGCGAGTGTAAGAGAACAAGAGAAAGAGAGAGCGACTAGAAGAGTGTGTGAGCACGAGACAGTATTTGCGACGAGTGTGTGGACGAAAGAGACTGCGAGGGGAAGAGATTATGCGAGTGTAAGAGAAAGAGAGAAAGAGAGCGACCGAAAGAGTGTGTGAACGAGAGGTAGGGACTGCGAGGAAGCAAGAGAGTGGGGGATGGTGGCAGCGGGAAAAATCGTCGGGAAAACTGGCGCAGTAGGTGAGCCTCGAGCGACCTTTCCTCTCGCGTTTCGGACGCGGAGAGTCGTCGTTGTCGTCGCGACGCCAGCCGTCTCGAGACTTCGAAAGGCTCTTCCGGCAAACTCCCCGCGGGCCGAGGAACTCGAGAACACTCGGGCCAGGTCCCCTTCAGGTGAATCGATACTTCCCTTCCCCTGCCGATGGATCCGGAGATCCTCCGGGACGACGAGTGGCCGGTGGAATTTTCGCGAGACACATTTCCCCGGACGCTCCGAGGCGAATACAAGAACGTATCCCCGGGTTCTCTCTCTCTCTCTATCTCTCTTTCTTGATACTCCGTCGAGTGCTGGCTCGATGTCCTCGTAACCGCTGACTCGACGAATATCCATCGACAGACCGTTTTTCATAATGCTCTCTCTCCGTCTTTCTTTTTCTTCGCAGGACACGCCGACGTCCTTTCGATTCGGGTATACCTCTTCCGGAGAGGTGCTGGGATACTTCTGGGTGGAACGCGAGACTGATATTCCGAGGATTTCGTGTCGCGTTGTAAGTATCGCGTTTATAGTTGTGGAAAATTGCTACGGAATAATTGGGACTGTGAAATAATTAACATTTCAACTGCAACGTTATCCACGTTCGAGTGACCGAATTATTTGTCCACATTTAAAAATAAATTTCTACTAATTTAATTCGTTGCATCAAATTTGGTTCAAACCTGGAAAATATAAATATAAAATAAATACCACGTATCGTACATTTGAAGCTTCCAATTGTTACTTCGTTAAACAAATAATTTTAATTCTTTAGAATTTTTAAAGCGTTAAGAAGTGTACTTGAATTTTTCTTCCGTTTCTTTAACACTGGGCGCAACATATTTTTAATTTGCGATCATTGAGATTGTAAATACGCATCTACGAGAAGTTATTCGACAAACGTATCTGTTTAGGTATAATTACATAGGTATTTCTCTTTATGTATTATAAAAATATGGCGAAATGTTTAATTACACGCATTCTCGTTATTTTTCTAAAGTAATTCGCAGTTAGCATTTTCCGCGATCCGCGAATCCAGTGATAAAGATAGATATCGAGCCGAGACGAGGCGCCGTCGCCACCGTGGGCCATTGTAATTTCATATATCGGGAATCGACAGGTATTCGCGGCACGATTCGAAATCGGCGGAACGTCCGAGAGAAATTACGGCGACGCGGCACGTCGCGACGGACTCGCACGTCCACCGTTTATACGTCGGTCCGTGTCCGGATTAATTTAATGAACCGCGATGTTTGCACGCGTGCCTACGTGCGTTCAATGCCGATCCCATCCGATCCGATTCGATCCGATCCGATCCGATCCCATCCGATCCGTCCAGAAGTCGATAAAAAAGCAATGGTATCGATAATTCCTGGCACAACCGGCCTTACTCGCGATTCGAACTGTCTTACATCCTTTTCCTCCGGCGCACCTGCGCGACGACGAGTTCCTGGCTCGTCGGTTATGGTTACGGCTCGATTCTATGGTTGTCGCAAGTTCGTCACT
>CM052087.1:11757776-11772668 GCA_028453745.1 Agapostemon virescens
GTATGAGAAGAGGGTGTGAGAGAAAAAGAATGTGTGAGAATAAATGTGTGAGAGAAGAAGAATATATGAGAAAGATTGTGTGAGAGGAGAAGAATATATGAGAAAGATTGTGTGAGAGAAAAAGAATGTATGAGAGAAAAAGAATGTATGAGAAAGATTGTGTGAGAGAAAAAGAATCTGTGAGAATAAATGTGTGAGAGAAGAAGAATATATGAGAAAGAGTGTGTGAGAGAGCAAAGGACTGTAC
Organism: Agapostemon virescens; assembly: GCA_028453745.1. Classification (NCBI taxonomy): domain Eukaryota; kingdom Metazoa; phylum Arthropoda; class Insecta; order Hymenoptera; family Halictidae; genus Agapostemon; species Agapostemon virescens. The sequence continues at coordinate 11,758,024 of CM052087.1, forward strand.
AAGGAAGATTGTGCGATTTACACAAATTCGCAGAAGATCGAGTTATTCGTGGCTGGGAGATTTGCGAATCGTTGTCGCGAAGCTAGCGAAACGGTCCGACCGTTAATTTCGATATTCCGCGTTCGTCTGCGTGGACGATGCGCCGAAATAAGCGTCAGCGTATAATTTAATCATTTATAAAGCCGATATAATTGTCCGCGTCGCCTTACGGCTTTCGCGCCGGCCATTGTCGCCGATGTATAGGAAAACGCGGAGTTATTCGATCGTCCGATTGCACGCGCCGATGTATTATACTTATATAATTCGCCGGTGACATCGGCCGAACAGACGATTCATTAGTCACCCACTTAACGACGGGGGTTAACGAATCATTAGATTACTTTTGTCCCCGGAGTGTTTATTATTCATACAGCAAAATGTCGCGTGCTCGAATCTCGATTGCGTGGGCAACAATTGTGCAATTAAGCGGCTGAGGCGAGGCACAATCGTCCATACATAAAACAGCCGATCCGCCGACCGTCATTAGAAATAATGCGAACCGGGATTTCGATGGAAAATGCGAATTTCGAGAGCCGCGAAACGCTTTGAAATTTCTTCGTCTGCGAAATTGCTTCAACGTCTGCCGCTTCGATCGATCCCCCTCTGGTCAGCGAATCATTAAATTGCTGTTCGCGCGCGTGCAAATATTATTGAGACACGGTAAATATAATGCACGTCGTCTCGTGACACTCTTCGAACTTATTTGATTATAATAGTCGTATGAATATTAATTTCTCCGTTCGCCTGGACGAACGAAATCGAATTCTTTATTTTCGTTACTGTCAATTCGATTGACAGACTTTCGTGAAACTGTTTTAACTTATTTTCTGGGACAGTGTAATCCGTTTTTGCAGCTATTGCTTTAATTGTTTATTTCGTTCACCGAGGAATCCGAAGTGACGTTAAATTCTCCCTCGATTTACGTAGATCTCAGTATTTGTAGAATTTATCTCGAGCAACCAAGATTCCTTTGCACGAAAGAAGACGCAATAAAGAACGACATCGGACGTCCGAGACGGAATCTTCCAAGAGTAACAGGACGAGTCTGCTGTAGAGAGATTTGGCTATCCGCCACGCCCATATTTCGATTCCTGCGGTTTTGCTCCGCCCACCTGCTCCTTCGGCCTTTCACTGTTACTATATTTTAATTCTGTCCAAGTCATCTAAATACAATTTTCTCAATAATTGGAATTCAGGGATAGAAGATTCTGAAAGAGCAGAGTGACTCCGCCCACTACTATTCTGTCATCATTGACTCCTCCTACTTTGACCACATGTCCTTTATTTCCTAGCCATTCGAATATGATTCTCTCAATAATTATTATTCAGGGATAGAAGATTCCGAAAGAGCAGACTGACTCCGCCCACTACTATTCTGTCATCATTGACTCCTCCTACTTTGACCACATGTCCTTTATTTCCTAGCCATTCGAATATGATTCTCTCAATAATTATTATTCAGGGATAGAATATTTCGAACGAGCAGCCTCGCTCCTCCCACTATTACCTTTCCACTATCAATTCTTAATAGCAGATTTGCTCCGCCCACTGGACCGCATCCATCGGTAACTCCTCACATTTCCTCTAGTTTTTCTCGACTTGCTAGCACTCTAAATACGACAATCATTTCATTATACGACCATTCACGCTACATGTCCATTCAACACCCCCATGTTCTATTCCATACTACTTTGCTCCGCCCACTTTAGCCCTTCCATCAACGACTTCATCCAGTTCGATCATTTTTAGATATTCACAATCTACTACAAAACGATTTCCTCATAAATTCATAGCGTGAGATAGAATAATCCGAAGGGCAGCATCGCTCCGCCCACTACACCCCCTCCATCATCCTTTCCTCACGCTTCTTTCGCATCTTCCTTAAATACTAGCTACCCAAACACGAACATACCCAGTCAATCTTCGTTATTCGCTAACCATCCGAACGAAATTTCCTCGATAATCGTCAGAATTCAGACAAAAATTCACCAAAAAGAGAAAGAACGAAAGGCAGACGGACAAACAAACAGAGAGAGAGATGGAGCAGACTCTCGAACGGAAAACGTCTCGCGGCAAAGCGGATTCAGACGGCGCGGACGTTGGTTCGACCATGAAACATTCACGAAACAAAGGCAATCCGTTCGATCGGCTGTTTCGTTATTTATCCAGTCAGCAGACGGAAAGAGAGACAGGGCCGGCGAAGCGCGGGGGGCCATCGCGTCGGGTACAGGGAGAAGAAGGGAAAAAAAAATCGCGAAACGGGTGGAGAAACGTTGGTTTTTCAGCGAGTCAACACAATTTGCGTCTTACGAGCAATTCCGCGAGTCGCGCCGGGAGGTTCGCTTTCCGGGAGATTGCATGCGACGACGATCGTGATGAGTTTGCTTTCCGTCGACGTCGTCGTCGTCGTGGTACTCGTCGTCGTAGTCGTCGTCGTCTACGACGGATATCACAGCCGGAGCCAACTGTTCGCGGAGTAAACACACGGGGGAGGAGAGAGGGCCGTGTTCGCGGGGGTGTGCGCGCCGCGACTGCGAAGGGGTGGGTTTTCGAAACAGAGAGACTCGCGACGAAACACCGTGGGCCCTGGGCGGACGGGGAAACAGAGCCGGTGGAAAGAGAACAACGGAATTGGAAGTACACATCTATACGCGAGCTACTTCAATTCGGACCCGCGGAGACGACCGGCAGTTAACTTATCTAAATGTCCGTCTGCACGCGGCGTCGTCTCCGCTCGAGCCCGCGTTAACTTTATCGAAACTCGTTTGCTCGGGAGTCCGCTGCGAGCTGCGGAATTGGACGGGAATTAGGCGACGTTAATTTCGGGCTCGATTACAAGCGGGTAAAACGCGTCGCGAGGCCGTCTTCCTGGGCCCGCAACGGGCCTCCAACCGGTTTTCGTACTTGTTGCCTTCTCGCTGGTTCCTATTTCGATGGTCAACGCTTTGGGCACCGATAGATTGCAAATGATTGCGGCGGCTGCTAAAAGTGTGTGGTGGAGAGAGAACGAAAAGGAAAGAAGGAAAGGGGAGCGTTTCGTCCTAGGTCCGCTAGAGGAATCGTCAGTACCGTTGTTTTGAGCCTTCGAATAGTAAATCGTTTTGTAAGAATGTTTTATATTTATCCTTGTGCTTCGAGCATTTAACTTAACAAGGCTCGACATTTAGGGGTGGTGCAAATAATATTATAAAGACACACGACTTGTTAGTACGCAGAACTGAGTTTAATCATTCCGACGTACTGGTTTTTCTTACGAAAATAATACGGATTTACAAACGAGCGGTTTAGTTGAGTTGAAGTTGTTTCAGTGACGTTTGAAATGTGAATTGCCTGAGTGGTTTTTTTTTGTTTTAAAAGCAGGATGGACCTGCAAAAATTTAAAAATGAGGGTTTGATTTTAAAGTTACCTTGAGCGAATGCTCACTACCCTTTAAAATGAGAATGATTATTTTTGGTGAATATTGAGGGGTTTAGGATTGACATGAGTCAAGTGTTGTTAATTGTTGCAAGAAAATTTTCAAAAAACTTGTAAAGGTCACTTGCAGTTTTGTGCAACATCAGGGATAGACGCTGGGTAGTGGAAGGGGTTAAGGACGGTGTATAATATGAACTGGAGACGGATAACTAGCGGGAAAGTCTCGTCTTACTGTTCCTCTACCGGCGAGAGCAGGAAGTAGAGCCGCCACATGATTTTCCTAAAACTATCGTAGGATGTGAGAAGTATATGATTGAGATACGGTACGACTATAAAACATTAGTAGTGAGTAGAGGACGCGGAGAAGAGGTTAGGAGGAGCAAAGAAGAAGAAGAAGATCGCGGAGAATTAGCAAGCGGAAAGAAACGCCTCCTGGGGGATACATTCAGAATCGGAAGTAATTGAAATATAACGAGCCCGACCGGCCATGCCCGCGCCGGTTCATCAATCTCCTCTTCCGCCTTCCGTTCCCGTTGAACCTGCTCCGTCCGCCATCATCCTCGGTGCTTCGTCCCTGAACGAAATTTTTCTAGCTTGTCTCTCAGAAAACGGTAATACGAAATCTTTTTTAGATATTCAAAACGTCCCAAACATGTCGGCAATGTTTTACAAATGTCTTTCGTCAGGGAACGTCTTCGAGTCGAATCGAGAGAAAATTTGAACTAGGAGATTCCCAGATCGAATCTAAACGATTTGACGCTTCGTTTTCGAGTTGAAACGTCGAGAGTTCCTCGAGCTCGATGAAGACGTAGTTTGATTTCGCGAAGCCGAGCCGGAGCGCGCATGGAACGTTGTCTCGCGGCGATTGTTCGTAACCGCGAGACGCATCGCGGAGTCGACTACATTATCCTCGGTTTACGAAGTACCGCGGCTATATTGAGCCGAGACATTAATGAATTTCATTATATTAAGCACACCGGGGCTCTATTCGTTCGCATTAGCCCCGTGTAGCCGACACGCGATTGCTCGTTACGCGTTAGAACCAACCAACCAGCCAGCGCACGCTCACAGGCTCTCGGGTACACGTACGTAAACGGGTACCGGCCCGACCCGACCCGACCCGACCCGTCCACAAACTCGCCCGGTGTCGATAAGTAGAACGGCACGCCCGCGCGCGAGCTCGCGCGTTCATAAAGCCGGAAGGGTATTAACTATAAAGAGAAACGAAATTATCCTCGGGGATAATACCGCGGGGCCGATGTTTATTAGCGGAGCGCGACCGCGCGAATCCTGTTTGGTTCCGATCCGGCTATTATGTAAAATCAAATTTCCGCCAGTCGGAATCGCCTCGAAACGAAACTCGCGGAACACGAGATCGCATTTACGCCGTCGCTCGTGCAGAAGAAGGGTGTTGGAGGACGGGGGGGTTGCGAATCGGGATAAGAGAGAGAGAGAAAGAGAGAGAGTGAGACGGAGGGGTGGAGGATAGGTGCACGGGACGGATACGAGGCAGAATTTCGATTGTGAAACGGAATAGTTTAAATTCTAGAGGATCCCGTTCCCGTACGCGTGCGCCGCGCTAAATGCTCGCGGACCTTGCGAAGCAAAGTTGAATCGCAACCGTAAACACGGCTAAGCTACTTACCGGTATAAATTCAACTGTATTACCATCCACCCCCTCCCCGACCCGTCCCGCGGCACAAAGTAAAACAGTTTACCCCTGAATACCTATCACGCGCCGAAGTTCCCGTCGTACGTACACCGCAGCGGCTCGGCGCTTTGCGCTCGCGGAAACGTAACACCGCGCGCTCTCGCGCACACGCCCAAGCCTGTTTTCATATTTAAAGCCGCCCCCGATCCACCGTGTTATCTGAGAGCCGTTCAACCGCACGCCTACCCCCTCGGCAACCCTTGTCCTACCCCTCGTTTCACCTTTCTTGCTTATAATGAACGCGTTACGCGACCGCACTTCGCGCGAACGAAGATTAAAGTCGGCTGCAACGAGCCGCGTCCCGCGAACAGAAACGCGCACAGACAGCCGCGTTTAACGCCGCTCTTTAAGCCCTGTTTACAAGACCTTTTCTTTTATAGGCTGTTCGACTGCCGGGCAATTTTGCGCTCATCCGTGCCCGGAAATCGTTCTCGGTTTAGGCAACGCCGACCCGCCGCGAGTTCGGGGTTGTTAGGTTAGGCGAATGTCTATGTGGTGCTGGTTGAAGAGGAATTAGGCTGTTTTGGGATTTTATTGGGACTCGAAGTGGTTGGGAAATGTGTCGTGTTGTTATTGATAATATCGACGCTGGAACTACGAAGTATTAAATTAAGGGGATGCGCTCTGCTTTATAATGATGACGCTTTTGCATTTATTTAGGTATTGACTCTTTGCAGTCGAAGCAATTTTAATATCAAAATTCAGAATAATTTTGTCGGAGGATGAGGAGGTGGAGTAGGGTCGAGGGTAAAGGAATAATAATTTTCAACAATAATAAACAATAAGGTTATCTAGCGGATCCTGCCTTAGACACTGGAATATCGGAAGGCAGATAAGGATGGTACATATGTATCAGTCGGAGGCGGATCAATTACTAGCGGGAAAGTCTCGTCCGACTGTCCCTCTGTCGGTGAACGCAGGAGGTACAGACGCCACATAATCTTTCTTAGATCTTGTACCTGGCGTTATATTTACTTCCTCGTAAATCTTTAGCAATTTATAGAATGTAGACGAATTTAATACTATAAAAATTGCTTTGTGTAAAAAGATTTGTGGCGGACTTTTTAACTCCTGCGCTCACCAATAGAGGAACAATAGGGCGAGACTTTCCCGCTAGTAGTAGATCATTCGATTCATGTATTATACCGTCCTTGACCACCTTCCAATATCGTAGCGTCTAAGGCAAGGTCTGCTAGGTAGTGTTATCAACGAATCCTCTAGCAGGCCCAGGACAAAATGCTTATAATTTCAATAACTGCGTAAGAAGAAGTCAGTAACGAGTCATTTTGATCTGTCCAGTAGTTCCAGTAGTAGATTAATGTACGACGACAACAGTTTCGTCTCTTTGACAACAATTCAAGGTTCCTGTTGCGACGGCAACACCGAAGGTTGTCCGTGCCTAACCCCGCAGTCAGAATTTTGTAAAGACATACAATAAAAAGGCAGGTAGAAGGCGCGACTTACGACCGCGCCGAACACGGACAATTTTGACTCCGACGAACGGACCCCACGTGCGACGCACGTGAATAGACCCACGTGCAACGCACGTGAAGACCAGTGGACAAACCCTGCAATAAACGACGTTAATCCCTTATCGACACCATTTCCTAGTCCTTCCGAGACACTCCGTCAAGCACCAACAATTTCCCACTCCTTCAGATATACCCCCACAAGCACGCTCTTTCCATCATTCCTACAACCAATTAAAAAACGCTAAATTCTTCCACCAAAAACTACCCTCAACCAATGACGACAAAACCGAGGTGACAACGGACAGAACGCGACAAGAATCGAGAGATACAAAAGAGAACACAGAGATAACACGAAGATACAAACTAGATCTCAGAGACAACACGAACAAGAAATCGCAAACAGACGAATACAGACATCACGAACAGAACAGAAATCGCGACACTGTACAAAGTAAAAATAAAGAAAACCGCAACCAAATACTATCGTGTAATTATTACGCGAACAAAGGTGCTCAGTGACGATACCGTACACTGAGAAGAAGGTATCACCGACGTGACACCTTCGCATACAACAGTTCCTTTGACAACAGCTGCAGCGATCGTCCGGTGCTCAGAGCGTTAAAAAAATGTCCCAGGGAACGGTATGGATGAGGGACGTTAGATTAAACGCGATTTTGTGAATGGTATCAACGCGCGTCCATATGGTTTTAACGATCGGCCCCGTAACTCTGGGAAACCGTCGGCGATAGCGTTTGGCACAGTCAGAATTTCGTAATACTCGTGAACACTCTCGAAGGTAGCGGCGAGAACGTGTTCTCAGAGGGGTCCACATTTTACGAACCACGATTATGGTCCGAAATTGTGCGGTAATTATTGCCCAGAATTTCCGCGCGCAGTTACGAGGTCGCAGCATAAGCGCGATTACGATTACTTCGGGGAAGCTGCGGCGCAGGAGGAACAATGCTACAAAGCAACCGGAGCCCTTTACGGTTTCGCTCCCTCGACGAAGGTGCACGCGTCCGGCTGGGTGCAATCCAAACACCGATAGCTGACACCTGCCGGCTTATTCCCGTTTCGCATAACCTCGTCTAGCTGCTCCGCGTTTTTTACACCACCCAAAAGTCTACGGGAAATTTTTAGATAGACGTCTACCTGTCGGAACTGCGAATGCTCGAAGCGCAGATTCATATTCTTATCGGGGGGTGCTTAACTGTTGGAATGCAACGGAAATCATGGCATCTTTAGCTTCAAGTGCTTAGGGTTAAGAGGTAGGGTTTTTCAAGGACAGAATGACCCAAGCATGGCGTAAAGTCAAGACCGTTGTCTCTGTGTTTTCAGTCAGCATACAACAGTTAGCCAGAGCGCATAGTCACGCATCTTTCTCTGTTTACATTTATATACAGTGGCTCTTAAAAATATTCGGACACTCTTTACAATTAAATAACTTTTTTAAGATTGAACCAAACGTTTTGACTTTTCTTCAGCAATTAGATATGTGGCGGCGCTGTAACTCCTACCCTCGCCGACAGAGGGACAGTAGAACGAGATTTTCTCGCTAGTTGCTGATCCGTCTCCAGTTCATATACAAGTCTCAAGTCATAACTCCGTTATTATTGCATTTACGAAAAAATGCCAAAGGAGAAAGATAAATGGTTCGAAGAGCACTACATCTGTAGGCCTTTAAATTTTTTTTAGATGCAGCAGTGCACGTGCAATTAACAATTGAATCATTTCTTTAAATAGAAATGCATATTTTTATTAAGGTTTTAAGATTTTAAGATTAGGGTACCATTAGGGAAGAAGATTGACAACAAAAAGAAAAGACAAATTTTTAGTTACTGGGTGCCTAGCTATTCTCCAATTACCGTATACAATCGTTAATTAAATAAAATGTTATTTCCGTTTAAAGAAAATTAAGGAAATACATGGTTAGAAGGTCCAGTTCGAAATCTTGATCACGAATCTGACTCGTTGTTGTAGGGCAACGGGTTAATGGGATGGTTTCGGGACGAACATCGTGCACGGTTTTGACTGTTTGGCAGACGTACGGGATTCGGAGAGGCGGATTGTTTCACCAAGGGCGTCGGCATTAATTTGACGAAGGTGTCTAATATTCTGGCGAGAAGTGCGAGCAATCGCCTAATAAATTCCGAACTAGCACATATTGGATACGTGCGCCGTTTTCAGCAATTCCCTCCGGGCCGCGTGCTAATATAAAAAGACGAGAGTAGTCCCGTTTTCTTAGGAGAAGGGACGATATTATGAGAAGGGTCAGGCCTCGACTAAACGAATATGGAACACGGCTGTTCGATGGATCGATACAGGGTGGATATCGAAGGTGATGGCAAATCCTTCGGCCGAGGAAACCTTAGAAGGGATAGGGCATAGGAGCTTCCAATCTATGGTTGCTGGGACTCCCGTTCATATTTTCCTCCGACATGGCTGGGTCGCTTGGGGAGAGATTTGCGGAATAATATTAACGCTTGTACAACCTGGACGAGACTCGGTTAAAGCTGAGCTCCGATAAAACGTTTTATTGCAAACACAGAGGAAAGGAGGATCGTCGGGAAAGACAGAATTAAAGAAAAGATAGAAAGTGCATGCATACAGTGTACGCTCCATTTTACCATTTATTATAGAGTCGACAAAATCGTCCATTTTATCATTTATGATAGAGTCGACAAAATCGTCGAGACACTCGTCGTTTTGAGGCGAACAATTTGTATTATTTTATCGTAGAAAATGTTTCTTCGATGAAGAATATTGAAAACTCTGAATAAAAATCTTTCTAGAAGAGATGATGATAAAGGAAGGCAAATGAAAATCAATTAGAACGATATTTTGCCAGCACGAATGATACTAACCGATTACCCTCAAAAGAAACATATTTATTCTGCAGCATCAACTTCTTTTCTCGTGTAGTTATACTTCTTGCGAAGTCACCTCAAATTGCCACTGGTCGGCGCTGTACCATTGACCGAAGCCTCCTCGAAAATTGTCTGTCACGACCGCAATTCATTTCCGATCGACTTGGGACGATGCTTACCTATGGTTGGCACATTCTGGAAGGTACTCCCGCAGTATCAAGTTTTGGGATTCACTTTTGCCAGAATGGCGGTGTCCGACGGCCACTGGACGACCTTGCCTCGAACAGTTACATCCCATCATTGTTGCAATATTTTTCGCCCTGGGCACGATTCAAACTCGGAAAAATTCTAAAACTAGTCTCAAACATCCCAGCTTACGTCCCCAAAGTCTGCCCACTGTGGCACTTCTGGTACGTTAAAAAATAATTATTATGTGCGGCCACCTCAAATTGCCGCTGATCGGCGTTTGGTTATTTTCCGGCAGCGCCTCGAAAATCGTTTGCCACGGTCGTAATTCGTTTCCGATTGACTTATGACGATTCCTATGCACGTCTAATACATTCTGGAAGGTATTCCCGCAGTATCAGATTTTTGGATTCACTTTAGCCAGAATGCCGGGGACTTTGGTCCGACTATCGATCTTGCCACAAAAAGGTACCTCCCTCTATTGTTGCAATATTTGTTCCCTGGGTATGATACGCACTCGAAAAAATTCTAAAACTAATCCCAAACATCCCAGCTCACATCCCCAAAGTCTGCTCGCTGTAGCATTTCTGGTTCGTTAAAAAAAAATTATTACGTGAATCATTGTTTAAAGAAGATGACGACATTTACGATCTTTAGATTTCCCATGAATTTTATTACATTATGCGATCGAATAAATTTATTTAATCGATCCCTACGATGACAATTTTATGATTTCGACAATAAAAATAAAATAAATTCTTTGAGACTGGTCGTTTGACCGAAAACGATTTCCTTGCACGCTGTGTTCGATGTTTATAAAAACCGCGGCAAAGAAAGTGCCCAACATCAACATGTTTTTATTTCGTTGGCGCTTCCATTGCGCGAAGCCACTGTTGAACAGTCATCCGTGTTCTTTCAGCAAACACAACACAGTCAGCGACGTCGCAGCTATTAGAAAAGGAATTCCGTATTTTCCGGCCGGAAGGATTTAAATGGACCGCCGGAAGCGTAGCTTAAGCGTCCGCGCTCCTTTCCCCGTGGCGAAACGAACCAGCAAGCAGAAGATTAAGTTTCGTGACCCACATACAGGTAGCCTGCGCCACTGTTTATCCATTGATGGAGGAGCAAAGCCGAGAGACACTCGGTACCCCTCGATCCCGGCGAATAAACAGCACGCCGATCGTGAATTTCGCAGCGACCCTCTGTCGTTTCCATCCCCTTTATACAACACACACCCCGTTCGGTAGCAACCGGGAAGGGCTACGTGACGGGATATCTTCTTTTTCATTTTCGAACCAGCCCAGGACTATGCCGAAGAGAGGATACGACCCAGTTCACGTCGGTCGAACCGCGTATATTGGGATTCCGTTCGTCTTTAGTCGACCGCCATCGACGTGCTCACACGAAGAATTATGCTCTCCTCGTGAGAATTAAACACCCTGCTGCACCCTGCTGCAGCCTACTGCACCCTACCTCTCCCTGTTCGCACGATCAACTTCCCCCGGCTAGGGTACACACACGTCTGAAGTTCAAACTTCCCGTTGCAACGAGCTGCACTGTTCGGAAACTAAGATTTACCACTTCGGATGACGGAAAAATCAATTTTACACGACAAAGCTGCGTTTACATAAATCTCCTGCAAATATTTATTCACGTTAAACTGGCTTTTCCTCTGCCTCGCCGATAAACGCATTTGTAACTAGTAACTTTGTTAACAGTAACGATAATAATCACGACTATCGATTCTCAGATAATAACAATTCCATCGACTCGATACCTACTTCGCAATGTGTTCTTAAACAAGCAAATTTGTTTAATAATTTCTCATGCAATTTTATAATATCAATAATTATAGTTCGCGCTCTCTGACTTGTTCTTTCACTCGAACGCAGCTCGAAGCTTCGCTATTGATCACGTGCCTGCCCGGCGAACGATTCGAGCGCGCTCTATCGAGCACGTGTTAGTTCGCGCGCTTTTCTCTCATTGGCCAGTGATTTTTCGTTAATAACTCGTAAACGAAGCCGCAAATTGAATTTCCGCAAAGGGAAAAGTTGCTTCAAATTACCTTAGGAACCTCTCATTTCCCGCTGTTGCGATACCAATGAAATACAGACTTTTTAATTGGGAGGCCGAACAATTATAAACCTGGGAAGAGTATCCCTGTTGATGTTGTTAGGGTGTTTCCTAATTTCCAATGATTCCCGGTGCTTTCTGTTCCTAGCTAGAACTTTGTTTGAAAAGAATAGTGTGTCCCGTTGTTCAGCCACAGCTGACCGAATGTAGCCAAAATTGAAGAAGGGTGAGAAGGTACAACCGCCACGCTGATCGCAATATAAATTTTGCATAAAATTCTGCAGTCTGGTATCATCCAAGCGCCCTTCCCAGCTTCGAAGCAATTTGCTCGGATGTCTCGAAAGTTTGTACCCGTCGAAGAGTGGCATCGTCCAAAGGTTTCGATCTAGGATCCGGTTGTTGCTGCTATCGGCCGTAAAACAGCGAGTCTCGAGCCGCGGATCGGCTCGAACGGTATTCTCTGAAATAACCTCTCGCCCAGGTTCATCCGGGTCTGTTGCCGCGTGAATCATCGTAAAAGGGACAACCTCCGACAGCGAATAAATCTCACTTTATAAGGGATGTTCGCCGGGCACGTACGAGGAGTTAGTGTCACTTTCATCGATTCTCGGCTGCTCCGGCAGGGCAGGGAGGGTAGGACGGCAGGTAGCTACATCCCCGAAGCACGAGCAAACTGAATTCTTCGGCGTCTTGTCGAACCGACCGACCGAGCCGGAAACTTGCGGGAACTTGCAGATATCGCGAGTCCCGCGGACTCTTTGCCAGGGAATTGCGAGATTTCGCGTTTCGAGCTCGGAATATCCGTGATATGACGCGTATAACTCGGTGCCGTGGAATGGAGTCGATCGATTCCATTATCTGAACGGTATTCGCAATATTTTTCGCAGGGGATATTTTATTTGGTACGTTGCGACAGGTGGAATGTCCGATTTTTAGCGGCGAACCTATCAGTCCCGACTTACTTGTTTCAGGATTGTCGAACTCGTAAACATTTTATCGTAGGGCATGATAGAATAAAAATAGGACACGTGTAATCAATTTTTAGATTTTTATACAGCAACGCGTGCCGGTTTTTGTTTCTGCTCGGTAGGTTTAATATTAAGGGTAGGTCACCTGAATTTTACGCTTGAAATATCTGCTCTTTTCACAGCGTTGCGAGAAAATACGATGAGTTGTTGATGGACATCCACTGAACGTGTCGCTTAATAAGTTTGGTAAATGTTGGTACAAATTGTTTCTTTTCACGTGCCCCGTCACTTGGCAAGATGAAATATTTATTTAAAATGTTTAATTTGGCATCGTTATTCGTGCACACGACCGTGTTTGTATCAGTAAACCACTTAAGCTTGAAATATTTAGTTTATCGAAACTTAAAAGCAATAATTAAGGTTCTGTATGTGTAAAGAATAAAAATGCTGTCTTAAGCGGTAGTCCATCGACTACCACCAGAAAGTCCCGGGCTCGAATCCCGGCCGATTCCCCCTTGAAGATGCTGAAGACGAAGTTGAAGTTGATGAAGTTGGAGACAAAGACGAAATTAAGTTAATGAAGTTGAAAACAGAGATGAAATTAAGTTAAGGAAGTTGAAGACAAAGATGAGGTTCGATTCCTGAGATCCTGCAAATGTATAAAACCATTTAAAAAAATGGTGAAATTTTATGTCGACCCTGCTTGACTTTTCGATCACCCATTGAAGCTGCATTTGTCGAATTTATCGAGCCTGGAATCGATGTTCGTAGAATAATAAGTCGAAGATTCGACATATCTCCAGCGAGAGACCTGAAATATGTAAATGATTTTGACTCCGACGTTGGTTCGAGCGTTAAATCGTCGAGGAATTGTTGCTAGCCAGGTTTCTAGGGAGCGTCGTTTTCCGATGCTAATAAATGTCCGTTGAAAACGGGTGGAGATGTCTTCCGGCCGACTTCGCCCCGATTTCGTGGGACACCGGTAACGAGGAAGTAACGAGGTCGCGGCGAGAAGGAAGTGGAGCACGCGGTATCGCGGAAACGGACGTCCATCGGCTGTCAGATATTTCCGTCCAATTCCACTCGAGCCGTCAGTCGTCGGATAATAAAGGGTGGAACGACGGGGAGAGCATGGGATCGTTGCGATACGTCGCACAGTGCGTTCTCTGCAACACGAAAATGAAAAACCACCCCCTCTTGTCGATGCTTGGAAACATTACTAGTTGCCTCGGTCGTGTTTCAATCGCGGCTATTTATAAGACGTATTATTAAACTGTCGTTTATCGTTAGACCGCGGATTTTCTGCGTTTTTCAACACAAAGTCGGTGCACGATCATTTTAATTTTGCCCAATGTCTTAACAACATAAACAATTCAGCCTAATTTCTCCTTAGTCGATCCAAGGTATGCCAAAGATTACAAGAAATTAGGCTTCACTCACTGACAACTTGTCACATTCATTGAATTCATTTTCGGATAAGACTTTCGTTATTGTTAATAACTGTTTAATTTAACCCAAATTTTTAGAAGGAGGTGGGCTGCAATATTTGGCAATATTTGGCACATCTTCGAAGTCGTGCTCCGGCCAAACTATTAGAGCTATCGACATGAATCCAACGGGAAAATCTTCCTCAAACCTTCCTCTTTAAGAAGAGCTCCCACAATTTAGGCTAGCATATCAGGGAAATCCAGGAAGCTTCGTTTTATCAACCCTAATTTTTCCCATTTTCGCCATTGATCGTCCCGACATTTCAAAGTCGTGCCACGGCTGCAATTCGATTCCGATCGACCTGAAAATTGACATACACTCTGACCGCGCGTCTAGAAACGTGTAAGCAAAATTACAAAAGAATCGGAGACCTAAAGATTTTTCACGATTTTAAGAAGGGGTATACCTTCAATATTTAGCGATTCT
>CM052087.1:11772768-11789201 GCA_028453745.1 Agapostemon virescens
TCTAGAAACGTGTAAGCAAAATTACAAAAGAATCGGAGACCTAAAGATTTTTCACGATTTTAAGAAGGGGTATACCTTCAATATTTAGCGATTTCGTGGCAATATTTAGCAAATCTTTGAAGTCGTGCCCCGGCGAAACTATTAGAGCTATCGACATGAACCCAACGGGAAAATCTTCCCCAAAGCTTCCTCTTTAAGAAGAGCCCCTATTTTCTATACTTGCGTTTCAGGGGACTTCAGGACGATTCATTTTATCAACCCCACTTTTTTCCATTTTCGCCACTGATCGCTCCGAACCTTCAAAGTCGTGCCACGGCTGCAATTCGATTCCGATCGACCTGAAAATTGACATACACTCTGACCGCGCGTCTGGAAACGTGTTGCCAAAATTACAAAAGAATCGGAGACCTAAAGATTTCTCACGATTTTAAGAAGGGGTATACCTTCAATATTTAGCGATTTCGTGGCAATATTTAGCAAATCTTTGAAGTCGTGCCCTGGCCAAACTATTAGAGCTATCGACATGAAACAAACGGGAGAATCTTCCCCTAACCTTCCTCTTTAAATATGTTTCTCAATATCGAGGCTAGCATTTCAGGGAAATCCAGGAGGCTTCGTTTTATCAATCCCATTAAAGCAAAGAAACCCATAAAAGTCGTGGCAAGGTCCCCTGAGCTAGTGATTGCGATTAATTAATTGCGCTAAGTGGCACTGAATGTTACTTTACTTTTGGATGACCCTATCTTATAGTACGTTCGTCCAGCTGTAATTTAAGCTATCAAAAGATTCAAAAATCCTAAAGAAACACACTCTAAGATGTGTTTCCCAGCGTACAAAGATTAATTCGTTATGAAATAAAAATATAAAAAGACAATAAGAGCTTAGAACTTACATCTTACAATCATTTCGATATTGCAGAGTGCCTTGGAAAAATAAGTTTATCCAATATCCTGGCATCAGATCCGCGAAATCAGTCCGAGCATAAGATTTTAATTCGCAGTGAGATCAAAATACAAAAGTACCATAAGGGTTTCGAATTCGCGCGATCGCGTATCAAATGGTTCGCGCCCCCTCATCGCGATCATTTGAATTTTGCCTCGCGTGTGTCGCGGAATGAGCCGATAAGCAGCGGAGAGGAAATAAATGACGGTGCACCAAGCGCAGACCTGGAAACTCTATTTTATGGTAAATAGACGCTGCCTCGGAGGGTCCGCCCGAGTTTTTCACCCTCGAGTGTGCAAGGGGATCGAGCGAGGAGGCGACAGGGGTATGGGGATGCCGATGGGGTGGGTCCACACTGTAACACGGTGGAAAGGGGGGCTAAGAACGATACGCCGTCGCCGAGACTCGCAGAAGAGGGTTGCGAGACGGGTCGCTCTCCTTCGGTTTATCGGTTTTCGAACGACGACGGGTCGCAGCTACCCTGTCCCTGCCTCGGCTACGGAACGCGTTCATGCCACCCTCGATGACTTCTGACTTCCGAGTCCTCGGGAAATAAACATCTGCGAACGAGTCCCCGTGTAGTCATCGCGAGCCTCGTTCTACCGGGAAAATATTCATTAACGTTGAGGGTGAACGGAGTTGAAAATAATGTGGCAGATTACGATACTTTAATTCGAACGAACAGTATCGTAACTAGACTACAGATATTTCGGAAAAATATAAAATTTAAAGTAAACGAAATTATTCTTCTCTTTTTGATAATTTCAATAAAATAATAACAAAGCTTTTAATGTTTTAAAATTTTACTTTGCCATAGAAAATAAATTCGATTCGAATTGTGAACTTCACCGGAGTGCTTTCTTACTGCATAAACTCACAAAGATACAGAAAATAAGATTTCTGACGTTGCATTGCACTCAAGAAGAGTACGCCTCGACTGCGAGCACGGTCTGTATTATTTAAATCATTTCTATTAATCGCAAGTTCATTTATTTAAATTATTCGCAAGCTCTCGTCGACGCTGGTGTTCACAACCACTCGTTTCCCTGTCATTCAATCAATTTCGTCATTCCAGCACGATCTTTCGCGTTCATCCAATGAAACAGCATCAAACAAACGCGTTTCTCTGTGAAGCATTACCATGATTCGATGTCGATGATATTTTTATTGTACACCGGAAAAGCGATACGCGCGAGCAGCGACAATAAAAGCAGCGTTCGTCAATGTGTTTTCCCAAACAGAAAAACACAATGGAAAGCGCAGTTGACTTTCTAAAAATTCCTCAAATCGTGCGAACTGCAAACTGCGCACGTTTTTCTTTTTTACCAAACGTTTTTTATTCATACGATAAACAAACCGTACCGAATCTATTGTATTTTGTTTGTTAATTGGTTTCGTATCTGTTGTACGAAAAACGAGAAAAAAAAGAAATTATGAACTCTCGTCGCGATGTTCAGTTATTCTACAAAAGGAAACTTGATCCGTTTATAAATTAGCCAGCGAAGCACGATATCCGATCCGACGCAATAAAATCCGAGGGTCTATGGCGTTTGGCGGATCACTCGTATTTTCTGGATTAATATATGCGCGTGTTCGGAATCCCGGAGTCGATCGGCGCACGGTTAAATAAATAAATTACCGAACTGGCTTCGGAAGCGGCGCGGAACTAAAACTTGGCCGTCTGGCTTTTAAACGGACAGAAAGAGAGATAGAAAAAGAGAAAGAGAGTCACAACTTTCGGACCGTGAGCTTTATTATCGCATTCTCCTTTCTCGATTGGTCGAGCAACAAACACATATTAAACTCTTTAAAACGATTAATTTGTTGGCGAACTGTAGAAGAATTTATTCGCGAGCTCTTAAAGAATCGATTCGGGTAGATTGTCACCTGAGAAGAAAATTATAGCAACGCGTCGCGAATATATTATAATAAGTAGTTTAATTGTTGTTACTGAAATGTGGGATTCGTGCATTCGTGGGAAAACGAACGTGTGGATCTTGAAAGAGAAGAAACGACGAGTTTAAAATTGCTTGTAAACTGTTAACACTGTTAGCTGATAAAAATTGATACAAACAACTGTTATAATTTATCAAGATCCTTAGTGTGGTCGTTACAACGCCATTGCGTTTCAATTTATTATCTTCATCAAAACTAAGCAATTTTTCTATAGTAAATCTCTAAGCGACCAGTTTGGACGCCAAACTCAAACATCGAATCAAGCGAATTCTTTTAGGAAGGTGTGTCAACTCGCAATTTAATTATTTATTATTTCACGTACGAACAGACAAGAGTGTAAATGGTGCACAATATTAACACTTTATCGACCGGAAGCCTATTAATAGGCTTCTCAATATTAGCGCTGTATCAAAATGAAGCTTAAAATTCTATTTTTACATTACAATTTGTAACGACATTATTAGACAATATTATTAGGGATGCATTGTTGATCCGCAATAAAAATTGCTGCGAGTCGTTGATAGACCCATTAAAAAGTTTTCAGTCATGGATCATGGGCCCTACAAAAATTCTGAAATAATCGCCGGTCGATAAAGTGTTAAGCATATTTTAGTGCACATATAATGCGCATGTATGATTTTTCAAGCAGCCTATCCTGCAGATCTCGACGCACCCATCGAGCAAGACAAGTTGGTCGACGCGTGGAATCAGAGAAGAATGCAACGAGTGCAGGGAATTGATTTTCATCGTTTTTTTCTTTTTTGAGCAAGCAAAAGCGAGCAGAGCAACCGAAGGCTGCGTTCCGCAAATGAGTTGAACATCGCAAAAAGGAGAAAGCTCCTTGCGAATATCTGTTTACAGAGCTCGATAACGATTTTCACAGAGAATCGCCTCGGTATCGATTCCATCCGTCGGAAAACAAAGGACATGATAGAGGAACTTTTTACTCGGATCCGATGCTTGTACATCCGCGGCCCGCAAATTTCCATTTCTGCTCCAATTAGCCGGTTCGATAAAGGGTTGAAATAATATCTCGACGGTTCGAAAGCGGCTCTCTCGCCGCGACGGAAGAGAAAAACATCCCTCGCGATGGGTTCGATCGAGCCTCGAGGAGGGCGGATTGCGGAGGACGCTCGCGCGGACGAGCCGAGCCGCGCTGCTTATTTAGCGGGGCTGAAGCGACGCACGTACACGCGTGCGCGTACAACCGCTCTCTCTCTCTCTGTGTACACATGTGGATGCGAAATAAGCCCATTTCCACGGTACACTCGGCCCACTGTGCCAGACAAAAGCAGCGTTTATACGTGCAAACGAGCGTCGACGCAAGGAGCCACTGGCCGGACGCTTTTCCACGCAATATGAGGAACGGGGATCCGGAAGTAAATGCGGGGACCCGGTGTACACGATGTCCGAAACACCGGGATTCAGAACTATAGAGAAACTCGACTGGCAAATAAGACCCGGAGCTGCTCTCTTGCCCCGTCGTCAAACGGCCTCGTTCCAGACCCGCCATTTGTCCGATTGTGTCCTGAAAATGGCTCTTTGCTCCCTAATAGATTGGCAGAATGGTGAAAGACATAATTAGACAGCAATGCAGGTACCGTTTGTGCTGTCGCAATTGTGGGAGACAGTAATGAGAGCTTGCGAATGGAATTTGAACATTGTGATTTTGAATTTAGAATATGTTAAGGGATGATGTCCAGTCGAGAATCAAGTAGAGATGAAATTCGAGGAGAAACTCGACTGGCAAATAAGACCTGGAGCTGCTCTTTTAACCCACCGTTAAACGGCTTCGTTCCAGACTCGCCATTTGTCCGATTGTGTCCTGAAAATGGCTCTTTGCTCCCTAATAAATTGGGAGAATGGTGAAAGACATAATTAGACAGCAATGCAGGTAACGTTTCTGCTGTTTTAATTGTGGGAGACAGTAATGAGAGCTTGTGAATGGAATTTGAACATTGTGATTTTGAATTTAGAATATGTTAAGGGATGATGTCCAGTCGAGAATCAATTAGAGATGAAATTCGAGGAGAAATGACTTCTGGAGCTGCTCTCTTGCTTTCTAGAATATGTTAAGGGATGATGTCCAGTCGAGAATCAGTTAGAGATGAAATTCGAGGAGAAACTCGACTGGCAAATAAGTCCTGGAGCTGCCCGTTTAACCCACCATCAAACGGCTCGATTGCAGACTCGCAATTTGTCCGATTGTGTCCAGAAAATGGCTCCTTGCTCCCTAATAGATTGGCAGAATGGTGAAAGACATAATTAGACAGCAATGCAGGTAACGTTTGTGCTGTTTTAATTGTGGGAGACAGTAATGAGAGCTTGCGAATGAAATTTGAACATTGTGATTTTCAATTTAAAATATGTTAAGGGATGATGTCCAGTCGAGAATCAATTAGAGATGAAATTCGAGGAGAAACTCGACTGGCAAATAAGACCTGGAGCTGCTCTCTTGCTCCGTTGTCAAACGGTCTCGTTCCAGATTCACCATTTGTCCGATTGTGTCCTGAAAATGGCTCTTTGCTCCCTAATAGATTGGGAGAATGGTGAAAGACATAATTAGACAGCAATGCAGGTAACGTTTCTGCTGTTTTAATTGTGGGAGACAGTAATGAGAGCTTGCGAATGAAATTTGAACATTGTGATTTTCAATTTAAAATATGTTAAGGGATGATGTCCAGTGGAGAATCAATTAGAGACGAGATCCAAGGAGAAATAAATCTTGGAGCTACTTTCTTGCTTTCTAGAATATGTTAAGGGATGATGTCCAGTCGAGAATCAATTAGAGATGAAATTCGAAGAGAAACTCGACTGGAAAATAAGACCTGGAGCTGCTCTTTTGACCCATCATCAAACGGCTCGATTGCAGACTCGCAATTTATACTATTGTCTCCAGAAAATGGCTCTTTGCTCCCTACTAGATTGATAGAACAGCGAAACACATAATTAGACATCAATGCAAGTATTATTTTTGCTGTCGCAATTATGGAAGACAGTAAAGGATGATGTCCGCTTGACGTAAAAACTGTGATATTTAAGAATTTTTTCCGGGAAAACTAGTTGACTTGCATTTAAATTGAGTAACTTGTCGAGAAGTGTATATATTGGACCATTCATAGTAATTTTTTAATAGCATAATCTTAAAAAGTGACCGAGTAACAGTCACTTTCCCAGAAGTCGTTTTTCCCAAGTTGCTATGTGTTAAACACAGCCATTTTGTGGAATTGGTTTACCGGAAATAAAAGAAATTTCTTCTTTTTATATGTACGTTGATCTAAATAGATAAATAGATGATCTAAATAGTCTTTCATCTTCCAAACGTTTTCCTCGCTAGAAAAGCAAAATTAAAAATATCGAAAAGACGATTTTGAGTGTTCCGCAGGTTCCAGCGTGAATCGTGTGAGTTTGAACACGCGAGGACGATTTGTCAGTGAACGGTGTTTCATATTAAAGCATATTCATCGAGAATAATAGGGGAATCGGAATGATGTATCGCATCTTCTTCGCAGTCACTCGCGGATCGATCACTCGGGGATTGCGAAATCACGAAGAATTGATCATTCTGATTCCTCTGCGAGTTCGAGCGTTATCCTGTACAGCAGATTGCACCGAACAGAATAATAGCCAAATTAGAATGACGTATCGCCTCCTTTTCGCAGTCCCTCACCTTTCGATCATGCTGAATTTGTAAAATCGCAAGAACCGGCAAATCTCGCCGCTGCGCTCGACAAAGTGGCGGGGCGAGGCGAAGGGGGTTGGAGGTCGTTGCAGGAAATTTCGCAGTCGTCGGCAGAAGCAAACGGTCGTGTAATGCGATTTAAGTACACCGGGATACGTCCGGAGTACAGTTGTTATATTAATTGCCGTTCGCGATGAATGACGCGCAATATTTCTCGCGGCGTTTCAGCCGCAGCCCCCACAATTTTGAATACAAATGGTTCCATTAAACGGTTCGAGCTGCTTATTCAGCCAATTGTCCTAACGGAATGACGTCGTTCAATCACCGGAGCTCACTATTATGCGAGTTATGTTAACCCCCGTGGGCCCCGCGTTCCCATTCCTCCGTCACCCTCTTCTGACAGAGCGCGCACACCGAAAGGGAATCGAATCTTTGAGGACCCCGAACACAAAGCCCGAAATTTCTTGTCGGAGAATTTAGGGGAATTACCATCTTCTAGTCGCGGATCCTCCGATCCAATATTCACGTCACCAAATTCGAATCACAACACAATTCTAAGCTTGGTACTTTCGGAAATCTCAAAAACATAAAAATTTTAGAAGACTTGGAAGGAGTGGAACTCTTAAAAATCGACAGAGTTAAAGTTCTGAGACTTCTAAGACCCTTCAGATTTTGCAAGCTCTCGAAATGCTCGAAACTCGCAAAACTTTCAAAAGATTAACATCTGTTAACCCTTTGCGCCCTGTTACTTGCGCATAAGCAAGTAACTTATTTATTATTTTATTATTTATTTATTATTTATTATTTATACATTACTTGCGCTTAACTATTGCGCGCTCCGAGGCACCAGCAAATCTTGCCAGACCATTTTTCAATTTTCCAATTTTTCTAGAAATTGCTGAAGCCCCAAGTTTCATTTGGGAAACTAAGTTCTAAGTCAAAAGAAATATCTTCGTAGCGAAATTAAAATTTGTCAATTTTCCAATTTTTCTAGAAATTGCTGAAGCCCCAAGTTTCATTTGGGAAACTAAGTTCTAAGTCAAAAGAAATATCTTCGTGGCGAAATTAAAATTTTTCAATTTTCCAATTTTGCTAGAAATTGCTGAAGCCCCAAGTTTCATTTGGGAAACTAAGTTCTAAGTAGAAAGAAATATTTTCGTGGCGAAATTAAAATTTGTCAATTTTCCAATTTTGCTAGAAATTGCTGAAGCCCCAAGTTTCATTTGGGAAACTAAGTTCTAAGTCCAAAGAAATATCTTCGTGGCGAAATTAAAATTTTTCAATTTTCCAATTTTGCTAGAAGTTGCTGAAGCCCCAAGTTTCATTTGGGAAACTAAGTTCTAAGCCAAAAAAAAATATCTTCGTGGCGAAATTAAAATTGCTTCAAGTGCAAGGGTGTATCTACGAAGATTATAAATATTTTTAGAAGTTTTCAGAATTTCTGATATTGAATAAACAGGAGACTAGCTCGAAAGCTTGCAAGAGAGCGTCGAATGGCCACGGCTACTCGCTCGTTCTTCTTGTTTCGCGCTGTTTCTTAGCGACAAAGCAACGTTTCAGGGACGTGCGAATCTGTCGCACGTAAATACCTCGTGTAATTGTGCCGCGAATTAATTAATCGCGACGGGCAACTTTCGCGACGTATAATGGGCCAAGGAGAAAAGGGAAGTTCCCGGGTCAACCCCTTTCGATACTCGCCGAGAGCTCCCACAGGAGCGGAAAAATAGTTGAAACTTCATTTTTAATTGGAATTGTTCGGAGAGCGTCTTTAAGGAGCACTCTGCGTCTTCCTTTACCCTTTCGCAGTCCCTTCTTAAACGTTGCAAAATTCACGTTGTAGTTTGCTGCACTTTGTTTGGATTAAATGCGTTTCGACCCTCCCGGAACTCTTGACACGCTTAACCCTTTGCCTCGTCTTCGAAGAATTCGAACAGCATTAATTAAACACGTTCGCCATTAATCTTCTGTAAATCGGAATGCAATTCTATTCCGTCGAACGATTTTCTGCTTCTTCTAGGAAAAAGCACGTTTACACTTTTAAGGGATTCACCCTTTGCACCTTGATCAATTTTAATTCCAAAAACGAGACATTTTTTTACTTACAAGGGAACATATTCAGATGAGAAAATCCGATTTGGATGAAACTTATGGGAACGACATTTATTATTTATTTATCTTAACTTGTGTTAAAATTTTCTTGCGCGATTCCATTTCCTATTGAAAAACACACAATTTAAAAAAGAATTCAAATTTTTTCGACCTCTGGTTTCCGAGATATCTCAAAAATAGATATCTCAAGTTTTGACCCCCAACTTTGAGGGCTGTTTTCACCCCTTTAAAGTGGATGGTTAACAATAAAAAAAAACACGTATCAAATATTTTTCACAGAACTATAAGCTCCCATAAGTTTCATTAAAATGGCATTTTCGCATCTGAATATTTTCCCTGCTTAGAACAATTCTATGTTTAATTTTCTTTCGTGTACAATTTATTGCCAACACTCATAAGTGCAACACTTTAATTTTTAGCGACTTATTAAATGCACACATCGATGTAAAAATTGTTTCAACCCTTTGCTAAATTATAACGAGCCAGACGAATGCCACCAAAAGCGCCAAATATACCCGACAGAAAAATGTTTATACAAAAGAGAAACAATTTAATTCGGTGAAATACTGAGATACAATTCACGTCAGTCTCCAGGATTTTTTCCTCTGCGACGGCGACACCGAAAGTTGTACGTGCC
Organism: Agapostemon virescens; assembly: GCA_028453745.1. NCBI lineage: Eukaryota > Metazoa > Arthropoda > Insecta > Hymenoptera > Halictidae > Agapostemon > Agapostemon virescens. The sequence goes on from CM052087.1 coordinate 11,782,095, forward strand.
TAACCCAGTCCTCGGCAATTTAGAACACCCAAATGAAAAGCAGTTCCTATCGAAAGGGTTAAAGGAAAGTTTCTTTTTTCCTGTAAACATCGTCGAGCGAACTCGATTTGCAGGCGTGAAGCACCGTGCGCGATTTTTGGCGCGGCGGTTCTTTCAGCAGGAGTGAAAAAGGAAAATACCGTAGAAGTGGCCCGTAGCGAAAGGGTTAACCGCTTCGATACCATGTGCACGGACCGGTCCTCGAAGAATCAAGTGGCCCTTCGCGATCGGAATCGGATGAAAGCGTAGAGACGTTCCGTTGGACGAATCTGTGGCGGCTGTACCTCCTACGTTCACCGACAGACGGACAATTTGACAAGTTTCTCGCTAGTACTTAATTCCTTACTGATTAATACTTGATTGCCTGACTTAATTATTGACCCAAGACGAAAGTGCCCCAACGCCCTCCTGTTCTTCTTTCCCTTTACTTCTCTCTCTCCACCAACACGTTTCAAAAATCAAAACGAACCGGAGTTCGGAGATATTAGGTCAATCGGAAAGTTCTGTCCATCTAGCGTCGAGTAGCCGTAGCTCGAGCTGTGGGTAACTATAACTTCTAAAGTAAGGCTAACTTTTTAGTTTGAACATCTGTTAATAAAACTCAGTACACAACAATTTACTCTTGCATCAATAACTTCTACATTGAAGATGTCGGAATTTGAGCCGAATAAGCGCCATTTGCGCGAAGTGTTAGTCTTTTGTTTCAATTGGAAGAAAACGGCAGCTGAAGCTCATCGAATGATTGTAGACGTTTATGGCGATAATGCTGTTTCCGATAAAACATGTACAGAGTGGTTTCGACGTTTTAAAAATGGTGATTTTTCTTTGGAGGACAAAGAGCGTTCTGGACGGCCACGAGTATTCGAAGACGAAGAATTGCAGACATTGGTGGATGAAGATCCATGTCAAACGCAAAAACAAATTGCAGAAGCGTTAAATTGTGCTCAATCTGTCATTTCCGACCGTTTAAAAGCCTTAGGGAAGGTCTACAAGGAAGGAAAGTGGGTCCCATATGAACTCAAGCCAAGAGACATTGAAAGGCGGAAAACCATCTGCGAAATTTTGCTTGCTAGGCAACAAAGAAAGGGGTTTCTCCATCATCTCATCACTGGGGATGAAAAATGGATTTATTTTGACAATCCTAAACGTCGAGAAACCATTTGTGATCCTGGCCAACCCTCAACATCGACGCCAAAGCGGAATATCCACGGAAAAAAGGCTTTACTCTGCATTTGGTGGGATCAGGAAGGTGTGGTATACTATGAACTGCTAAAAACTGGTCAAACAGTCACAGGAGATCTCTACCGACAACAAATTATCCGTTTGAGTCGAGCATTGCACGAAAAACGACCACAATACGAAACGAGACAGCGTAAGGTGATTTTGCTGCATGACAAAGCTCGGCCTCGCGTCTCAAAAATTGTCAAGGAAACGATAGAAGCACTTCGCTGGGAAGTGCTACCACATGCGGCTTATTCACCAGACTGTGCCCCATCTGACTACCACTTGTTTCGATCGATGGCACACGCACTTGCTGAAGAACGATTTAATTCGTACGAAGATCTCGAAAAATGGATCTCCGCCTGGATAACCTCCAAAGATGAATCATTCTTTCGACGCGGAATTCGCTTGCTGCCCGAAAGATGGGAAAAAGTCATCACTAACGATGGACAATATTTTGTTAACGTACTTTTTCATTTTCTTTCATGAATAAAGCTTTACTTTTTATAAAAAAACGGACGGAACTTTCCGATTTACCTAATAATAGGCTTCCGGTCGATAAAGTGTTAAGTATGACTCGGTGAGGGATCAGGTAGCAGCGAGAAAAGGAATCGTCTATCTGTCGGCAACAGTTGGAAGGTAAAGTGGCCACGGTCGTTTGCCACGGAAAGGCGAAACTTGAGCGACAGGGAGCACCGTGCAGAGTCGTTTCTTTCGGTGGTGGGTCGGTGCCGTCGCGATACCGTCCGACCACGCACGTATTCGACCGGTCGGCGTTAATTTGTCTCGATGCTGTGTCCGTGTTGGCCACGATAAATATTCATCCCGTGTGCTTTCTGGAGGTCGGGTGTCATGGCCCGTGGCCCGAGTCGCCACGTGACCGAAAGTCGAACCAGATTTTCGCCTCCCGCCAGGCTATCCCATCCAAGAACCTCGTTCGCGTGTAAACACCGCCGCATTAACTGATCTCTCTCGACCTTGCCAGGTGAACCTTATAAATGGCAGCACGCGGCAAGACAATCCCCGCTGATAAATAATAATAAATCGTACCGGCGAATAGCCTACAACGCGAACCGACGACGCTAATAACCAATTACGATTCGCTGACTCCATTCGAAACCAGCGGACCGCGAGGCGATACGATTCACAGCGGTATTTACCATTTTTCAGAAAATCCCTGTTCATCCCGTTTCTATCAAAAAATTGGAATCCGTTCGGCCGGCGATAGAAAGATTCCGAACGGAGATTTTCACATGAATTTTCGCGAAATAGAATCCTGCGGCCGTTAAATTGCACACAAATACGGAAATATAGCGAACTTGTACGATCCGCGACATGGGAAATTTCGTCGGGGAATTTAGGCTCCGCCGAATGTTCTAAATAGGCTATTTTTGCGTTGCTGTTTGATGAATCCCTCGTGAACTGTATCCACGGAGAGCTTGCGATAATTATTACTGATCCGTGGATTTTTATGCAATCTAAAAATTGTTTGCATCAATTAGAATTGGAAGTTTGTTTCTTCATTTATTAATTTCGATAAAGTGAAACCGATGTTTATTCAGCTTGACGAAGCTTCTGGACGTCACTACAATGTCAAACATACATGTACGTCATTTATTTATTTTTATAGCCTGAAAGTTTCGTTCGAAAACTACAGGTGTCGTTTATATATTTGAAAATGTGGTACCCAGTCCTGAAAACGAATTCTTCGTCTATTGAAATTGTAGTGCTTTAAAAGTGGCGTCGTCGACCTACACGAAGCATCGAAAAGTCATGAAACAAATACATTAATTATTTATTTATTTTTATAGCCTGCAAGTTTCGTTCGAAAAGTATTGATGTCGCCTATCTTCATATCTATTTTGTAGAATATTTACAGTTTGCTCGAAACAGTTTTGAAGAATTTGCGAAACTGCAAAATTAAATGTTGCCTCTCGTTCATTTGTTCGTCGTTCAACAGACGTGGACATCGTTCATTTTATTCAAAAACGTTAGACGTAATACGTTCACAGATATAAAATAATTATTTCTGAGAACGCCATGGAGGATCTTACGCATCGAAATTGCCTGGAAGAAATCGGAAAAGTGAAAGATTAAATGGAGGTCGGTTTCGTTAACCCCTTCCCGTACTTTAACGAGTCAGACTCGTGATGAAGATTTTGGCCCAAACATGAATATCACGAGTCAGACTCGCATACATATAGTCGGATATTTTTTAAACTATTATCTATTACAATTTATAATAAATTCATAATATCTATAAAAGTAAAAGCATTAGAGTTTACTTCCTCAACAATAGTAACGTATAAAACTGACTATATCACAGGTATTTACATTTCGGCTTGTATTGCGACTGTTCTCGAGCATCAGTCTTGTCTGTTTAGCGCGCGTTGACGCCTACCGCTTGGGCCCGAGATTCGTCGAGCTAAATAGCACGGGAAGGGGTTAACTCGTTGGTCGCTCGAAGGATCATATAGGGAACGACGCGCGATAAAGTTGAGACATCGCGCGGAAAGAAGAATATCCAGCTTCGAAATCCGTGCTCGCAGCTTCAGGAACTGGATACGGTGGAATGTTCAGGGGGTTTAGAACGTCGAGGGGATGCAGGACGTTAAAGGGGTTTGGGACGTCGAGGAGGTTGGAGGGGTGGACAGCGCGAGAGGAGAAGCGTCGTTAATTTCTACGTCGGCGGAACAAGGCGGCGAGATTTACTGATATTTTTTCCAGTGAGCTTTTAGCGCTTGCCCGTTTGCTCTCTCATTCTCTCTCTCTCTCTTTTCTACCCCGTGATGCCCTGGCCTGCTCGCGCGCGTTCACTGCGAGAACGGTACTCGCGAATTACAAATGTTTATTGCGCCGAGTGGGTTATAACGGGCAGCCGGCAGGCGACTAACTAGGGAATTATGCGGCACGGCTCTTTTCGAAATCACCCTGACGTACCCGGACACGCCCCCTCTGCTCCGGTAATATAACCGGAGAGCTGTTTTCCCCGATGGTCCGTGGAGGACCACTGTCTGAAAGCACCGGAAGATTTTATCGCTCCTCTGGATTAATACCGGAAACGTCACCCCGAGGAGCCACCAACGTTACGCCATTCTTTCCCGATCCCCGGCGACGCACGGCGCGTCGCAAAACCCGGTTTCCTCGACGGAATTCTACATTTTCAAAAATATAAGTGCCACAAATTACTCTTCGAACGGTGGTTGCTGACTATACAGAACCGTACACGACGATTGCAGCTGTCCGACATTGAGGCGCCTTTCGGAAGCTTCGCGAAAGTCGCTTTTAAAATTTGACGAGCACACTTGTATTTTACATTACAGTACTTTTGGAATTGGGCCCACTGGAACTACCATTGAAATTATTAATGCTTCTGATCAGAATCTTCCGAATGAACTTATTCGTTGAAGCAGACATTACGATGAAAATTGTACGAGGTCTTAATAAATGCAGTCTTGTTGTTATTATTACAAAGCAATCTACATCAGCAGCATTTGTTACTGGCTAGTTCCAGGCGTTAATGGCGAACGAAATCCGTTTCCTGGACAGAATTTCACAATATACCATTCAGCAAAGACATCTACCATTCCCATAAAGCAATCTTTACCACTTCAATCATTCCAAAGTAAAACACCTATCATTTGACCGACCGTGTTAGAAGCAGTCCTGAACAGACTTCCGGGTCACACAGTAACGGTTCAAACAAGCTCGCCTAGATTAACGCAGCGCGAGTAAATATCGAGCACGAAATTATCCGTGGTCCGCTCGCGTGAGAGTCAAATATCGAGGTTTGCCGACGTAGCGGGACGAAGACGTTTTATTAACAATTCCGTCGCTTCATTTATAATTGACGTCAAAGAGGGAGGGTTTGCGAGAGGGTGACTGCGATCGAAAGAGAGAGAGAGAAAGATAGATGAAGAGAGAAGAGAAGAGAGAGAGAGAGAGAGAGAGAGAGAGAGAGAGAATAGTAAGCAGCAGGCCGTTTGCCGGTGACCGGCGGCGGTTGTTTGCAATTTTCATTTTGCATCGTTGCTGCAATAATTGTTTACACCTCGGGGCAGGCTCGCGCACGGCCAAGTCAAACACGCGGGACACATACGGAGCCTGGCACACAGAGCCCTCGGGTCGTATACACATCGGCAACCGTCGGCACACAACCTGCAGCCTTCTCAGGAGGACTTTACGCGTCGCGAACCACTTATAACGACGCCCGTCCGCCGCGCCGCTCGAGAGGGTACAATTACGAACATCTGCTCTCGAATCTACGTGCACACGTAGCGAACGAGTTTCCGAGTGGCTTTCATAAGCTCGACTTTAATCCTTAAACGCGTCCCGACGCTCGTCGGCTCGCCGTTAACGCGCGCGCTTCACTGCTGCTACCCTCTCCCGGACGCGACACGCTGCGCGGGGGTGGCGAGTCGCTTGGTTGGTCGCTTGGTCGGTTCCTCGGATGCTTGGTTGCCTGGTTGCTTCCACGGTTACAGAGATTGGTCGCCTACACGTGAGAGTTACCGCTCTCGATCCTCCAGCGACGCTAACCGAGAACTATTAGGTAAATCGGAAAGTTCCGTCCGTTTTTTTACAAAAAGTATAGCTTTATTCATGAAAGAAAATGAAAAAGTACGTTAATCAAAATATTGTCCATCGTTAGCGATGACTTTTTCCCATCTTTCGGGCAGCAAGCGAATTCCGCGTCGAAAGAATGATTCATCTTTGGAGGTTATCCAGGCGGAGATCCATTTTTCGAGATTCCCCAGGGTTTCGCAGACCGAACTCGGCCAGCAATAATTCGGAAAAGTCGCTCAGCTCGCGAGACAAACAAACGGTTCGCGAATGCCAGGATTTTTTTCATTAACCGGGACGGTCGGCGACGGTGGCAGCGCGCGAGCCAAGAAAATGTATTTTCTAATTAACATGCAACGCATCGGGCCCGTAAGTCTATTAAACGACGCGATTATAAAGTTCCTGTTAGACGGTGTTTAATTAATTACCTTCATGAGGAGCGTTACTCCGAGAGAGAACCGGTCAGAATTAATTTCCCCGGTATAGCGGTGGCGAATGAAATCTTGTTAACAATGTGCCCGCGACGGCTGCGAATATTAACGTCGCGCGGCTGTTCCGCGATCGACAATGAACCCGATAAAAAACGCGGAGGGAAAACGCGCCAGGAACGGCGAAAGTCTCGTTCTAATTAATTTCAATCGGACGACGCGGCGCGACGGCTCCTTGTCGCGCGGAAATTCGCAATTCCGACGTAGACCGCGGCCATTGCAAGACACGGCGAGACCTAGCAACGGCAACCTCCAATTTTCGTCGAATATTTTGCGAGAGCACGAACCCGCCTTAATTTTCCAGTAATTATTGGTAACTCGGTTTAACTTCACCGACCAACAGCGTCCAATGTTCGAATAATCCCGCTTCGTATGAGAATTCTTCGGTAACGAAGCGAACACGGTTGCGATTTGCTCGGGACATCCTGTAATCGCTTCTTTGTAGCTTTCTGGGGAACAATAGCAAGACATAACCGCGCCAACCGGTTTCCTGCAATTTTAATAGAATATTTTGCGCTTGGATAATTTTATAGTAATTATTAGTTAATCGGTTTAAAGTAGAACGAGCTAGCAACGTTCCAACATTTTTAATGGTCTCGCTGTATGTGGAAATACTTCGGCAATGAGGCGAAGATGAAGGCGATCTTGTTGAGACTCTCTTTGAGTCGTCCTTTGAAACCTTTTGAAAAATACTGGGAAGATAAAACGACGCCAACCGGCTTCCTGCAATTTTCATAGAATATTTTGCGAGTGGATGAAGCCGTACTAATTTTCCAGCAATTATTAGTTACTCGGT
>CM052087.1:11797530-11807909 GCA_028453745.1 Agapostemon virescens
TCGTCTTTTTCGCCATTTTACGCGTACGTCCAGAACGATTCTCGCGCCACCTCTGGCCGCCATCTTTCTGTTTTCTAATAGTTTCATACCGCTCCTTGCGGAGAATCGTTAATTATAGGATTTCGATGGACGATTACTTTGTTCGAGGAAAATGGCGCTGGTCGATTCCACGATTTTTAGGCTTTCGACAATCGGCTGACAATTTTTTACTACATCGGGAAATTGTCTGGCTTGTCGGGCTTAACGGAGGACTCTTCTACTCTTTGCACTTGAAGCTGTTTTAACTCCAACAGCATTATTTCTGACCTAGAATATTTTCATTCTATACATTTCGTCTTATATATTTAATTTTTACAAATTTCTTTGACACCAGCATAGCCATGTAAAAATTGTTTTAAACGGTGCTGCAGTTATTTTCAGTAGTGCCTGAGAATCACCGTTCGAGTGCAAAGGGTTAATACTAAATGTATCACAGTTGGTCAAGTAACCCTTTTCAGATTTTCTATTTTACTATTATTGAAGTTGTACAATTACCTTCACAGGAACTGATTCGATAAATTTCTTTATTCGATCATATATTGTAACGAATGTCGCAGAGATTCTAAATAAATTATATCTTGTAATTTTGACAAGACAATGTACACTAGTCGATTTTAATGGTTGGTATTTTAATGTTGAAATTTTAATGTTGGTACACGCAGACATATTTATTAAATGCGCCAAAAACATTTATTCCACGACGAATTTAATTCTGTGAAATATATTTCCTCCAAAAGAATGAGGCACTATAAAAATTGCAGTATAAAATAATGTTACTAAAGTTATAAAAATGTATTCATTAGTAATTTCCAATGTATATCGTTGGATTTATTGTTCGGTAGTTCTACTGTTAAAATAATAGTAAAGGAATTTTTAGTGTCGCCTCAGAGGCGCCATTGGAGCGCCAAGAGTTAAAAATGTATTTGAAGATGAATAATTTAAGCAGCGATTTTAATCATGTGCTTTAAAAATGGCCCGGTTCCCGCCGGTGAAAGGCGAACATTTTCGTCGAGATTTCGATTCGCGGGACTGCGTGTATTTAGCAATGTGAAACGACAAACAGCTTGGTAGGAAACGGTAGAACCAGAATTGCCGAGAATGGTAGAAACAATGGTGGGACGAGGGGCACAAAGAGAACGAGAGAGAGCAAGAGAGAGAGAAGGAGAAGGGAGGCGGGGGATGCAGAATGAAATTATTATTACAGTTCGAAACTGTTCCCGTTAGCGGCGCATATTTACCACGCTTTCGTATTAATAACTAGCTGCAGGTGAAAGTAGAGAAGTTCCGTGGAACTCCGGCACGGCATCGCTAACGAAGTTCCGTGCTTCTCGATCCTCGGGCGTCGCGACGCTAGGCGTCGTGGCGTCGGTGTCGACTGCCGAAAGTTGCCCAGAAAAGGAAAGGGAAACAAGCCACTCGGCCCCCGACAAGCAGACACTAATTTCACTCGGATGTTTTTAATTAATCGCTCGAACGCGGCGAATTTTCCGGCGGGACAGCCGAATCGATTACGTTTCAGCCAATAACATCGGGTTTGAAATTAACCTAATTGTGTCGAATTGAAAACGAGAAGCGACGCAAATTACCATCCGGCCCCGCCGTTGCGGCCGTCATTTGATCAGCTTCTTTGATTGTTTTCGTATCGTCACAGTAATTAGATTCTGCGGAATGAAAATCTATAATTTAATCGACCGCGATACCTCGTGCCAATTCAAAATCGCTGCGCTCGCGTGCACGGCTCGCGTTTCATTCCCCGAATGTTAATTAGAAGTGCTGTACTTTCAGATATTTATCGGTACGAATGTTCTGCGTGTTTCGCGAATCAACAAATATCTAGTTTCCGTGCCGGTTTCGTTTGCAGATAGAAATTGATACGGGCAACCGTTTCTCGATCGTTGTTCAAACGCGAAAGATGCTTTGGAAAAAGCTTTTCTCTCTCTCTCTTTCGGCAGCTTCTCGAAGCTTCCCTCGATTCCGTTTGACTCCGTCGAAGTAAGACCAGGACCGTGTCTGCTGAAAGATTCAACAAACTCCGAAAATAATTTGATATTCCACGACGCGAGAAGGAGGACGAGATCCCGGGGCAAATCTTCAACGAAAACTCGAGCGAAACGCGTGGACGGCTTAAGGCTTGGCCCACGGTCCGAGGCTTTGTTTTCACGGGAAACTTTTTCCGCGGACTGCGAAAGGAACAACAGGCTCTCGTCATAATACCCCAGCCAGAAACAACACGCTTGAAAATTCTCAGAGAAGAGCAGAGTAGGAGACGCCGAGCGTCGCGAACGCTACTCGATGCCCGCGTTTTAAATTCAACCCGCGTGCGTGAATCGTTCGGCTCGAATCGCTTCGCGAATCGGATTATCCTCGAACACTGCGATTCTTTCCCGGCGACTTCGCCGAATCGTTTTGCCGGCACGTGAAATTTAGGTATTACGCTCGCATCAGCCCGCGAACTTTTGCTGAATTTTCTATTACGCTCTACGGGAACGCGGGGCCATTTTGTCGGCGTAGAATTCGATCGCGATTCAATTCTGCGGCGCAGGTTAGAATATGTAATTAGACTCTGCTGAGAAATGCGGAGACAAATATTTTCTACAATTTATTACACGAATCCGATATTGTTAATATTTATAAATAACGAACAGGGCGATACAAAATGCTGTTCACATATCAAAATTGTACTTTAAAAAAAAAAAAAAACAAATCATTTTGACCTGCTCGTCAGTTCCAGTGTCAAAAGTTGATTTCGACAAGCGTCTCTTAACAATCGCAGCAACCTTACCCTTTAAGGAGCTCGATTACTTTTGCGACACCGTGTACATTATTTCGTACACTTGATACCGTCAGCCCCCAGGGACTGACACAGCGTTTAACGCGTTAAGGGTCGGAAACGGTCAGTTATTTAGCAGAAACCGCACTTAATTCCCACGCAACAATCTTCGTAGCAAGAAGCAACCCTCGTCAGGTCCAACTCCATCCCCAATTCCGCCCGCTAAGACTGGAAGTTCCGCCAACTCCCGGCCGTTGATTAAACATTCAGAGCACGGTGATTAGCTGCGGAAGAGAGACAGAGGGCAAAGATCTCTCTATATGTCTCTGTCTAGAGAGAGGAGACTCCTTCGCGCAACAGTTTCGCAACAACGCGTCCGGTTGTCCGACCGGAAGTCCTCGGCGATTCCTCGAGGCTGTCCCGGGCGGTGGAGAAAGGGACGATTTCAACGGTTTACAGTCCGCGACGTGGCTCGCGTGTCACTGCAGAAAATTGCAGTCAACCAACGAACGAATACCGGATAATTCAGCGGAGTAATCGGTTCGATAATTGGCGGCCGGCCATTAACGAGGGCCCGGCAATTTACGGAGCTAACGAACTGTCATAACGAACTCCGACGTGGCTCTTTTGTTCTTGGCCGGTGCGGCGATCGGCCGACACGCCAATTGGCCGAGCGTGTGCTCGGATCTTGTGCAACGACGACGACGACAACGTCGACGACGACGATGACGACGACGACCGAGGAAGAGAGAAATCCACCCCCGTGATTCAAAGGCGAACGACGCACACCACCGAGCAACCTCTTCGGCCATTGAAAAACCAGCGGCCGCAATTAGGACTGTTTAGCATTCAGCGTTCGCCGCTCGAGTGTCCTCGTCCTGGATTATGTCCTTCGATCGGCCCGAACCAAGTAGCCACTTCTGTCACCCCCTTCACGCTTCGGCTCACCTACCCCTCCGCCCTATGGTAAAGGGGTGGATGCGGTCCTCGAGGGCGGGCCGCTGGAAGATTTTAACTAGCGACGATGCTCCTCGTCTATTACCGGGTGTGGATGAAATATTTCCTGGGGTAGCTTTCACTGACAAGCTGCTGGCGCAACTGTGGAATGCAGCTGGGGTGGCCTCGGACTGCAACACAACCTCCCCCGTTCGAGTTCCATGCGAAAATTCCTGCTCGAATGCACACCGAAAAAATAAGTACTCCAGTTGCTGCGAGCGAGGGGTGAGAACGGCAATCTTTCAGAATTTTTTAAGGGGAAACCGGTCGATCGATTCTTCAGTCATTTCTAGGGTTGGTTCTTCCCTCAATGACGCATCGATGTACATTTTTACAGTCGCTTGTCGCGATTTTAAGGGTACGTTGCGAGACCAATGCGCGACGACATATTGCGCGCTTTACTTCGAATTTTCGAAGGGGTAGCTGAGAACGGTGATCTGTTGGAATTTTTTACGGGGAAATTGTTGAATCGATTCTTTTGAGATTTTCAGGGTAGTTCCTGCAAGGGTTCCTGCATCGTTGAGGAATTTTTTTAAGCCAAAACAAATATTTATTATTGTCATAAAAATTATAATTGATTATAAGGTTACGTTATGAAGACAATTATTTGAAGAGCATGGCAACTTATTAATCCTTTGCACTGCAAATAATTTTAATTAAAAAATCAAGACATTCTTTTACCTAGAATAGCTTCACTGAACATGATTCATTACCCTTCATATATATATAAAATTTATCACTAAGACTCGTACACGTAACTCCTCAATTTTTATTGATCTCTTAAATGCAAACACAGTGACGTAAAAATCGTTTTGAATAATAGGCAAATTTTAGTGTCGCCTCGTAGACGCCATTGGAGTCCTAAGGGATGAAAAAGTTCGCCAATCCTGCATTTAAAAAATCCCTAAAAATTTCAATCTTGTAAATACGATTAATAGTTACAAATTCAGATCGAAACTATCAGTATTCGTTTAGATTCCTCTTCCCCTTCCTTCTAAAATAAATATTGCATTTATACAAACATTAAAGCCGTTAGAAATGAAAGGGTTAACCCAGAAGACAGGGTAGAAATATTTAGCGCATCGAAGGGAAAACGGTCTAAAGCAAAGGGCCGATACTAACTTCTTCTGCTGCAGATGATCAAGCATCTTCGCGCAGCGATCGACGGCCATATTTCCTCGCGCAATTGCCGGAGGCTTTTAATTGTCAATCGGCGAACAGACGGAAAACGTTTCAACGTTTCCATGGAGCTTGTTAATCGCGCTGCGAGTGGCCGTCGTTAATGAGAAAGGACTCGTGCAATTTTAACAAGGCGCCGTGTAATCGATTCGACGCGAAGGTTCCCCGGAACGTGCCCCGTGAAACGTATTAATGCGCTCCAGCCGGAAAATGGAAAATATTAATGGCCGTTGTCAGGCCCGGGAACAGAAAACGGACTTTTAATTAATGGCGAATGCATTAATACGCGCGATTAAACATTTACATGTAATAATCTGGAATCATTTTCTTCCGAGGGTTGCGAACGATGGAGGAATTTCGTGTTTCGATTCTTGGAGAACAACTCGTGTTTCGAGAGTCGATCGAGCGGTTTTTAATTAAGATCGTTTCGGGCCGAGTATATTTCTCTTGATTGTTCCACTGGCCGAGGCCGAGACCCCGTTTCGGCCGGTTTAATTGATAATTTATTCAATTACTGCGGACGGCCGATGAATAGACTGCGGTTTTTATTAATTTACCAGAAAAAAATGCATAGGCGAGGTTCAACACTGAATTCATAAAATAACAGCCGCTTTTATTCATTTTGCAATTATCAATCGCGGTAGCGTGCATAAATTGCGGATGACCGAATTGAGTTCATGTTTCGTCAAAGAAGTGGAATACCTAAGCACGAAAATGTAAAAGTGAGACTTTAGAAGATTTTCAGCAACCCCTATTTTTTGACGACAAAAAGGACGCTGTACCAACAAACGAGAACTTAGAAATGAAATTTTGTAGTGGTTCTAACAACCCTTATTCTTTTACAACTAAAAGAACACGATATCCAAGAGCAGGGATCTAAAAATAAAATTTCATAGGGTCTCTAACAACCCCTACACTTTCCCAACAGGAAGAAAACAATATCTAACAATAAATATTGCTGAAATAATAATTTTGCAACGGTGCAAACAAGCCTTGCTCTTTCATAAAGAGAAGAAGCACATCTAAGAACAAAAATAAGAAAATATAAGACTTTATAGAATTTTTCCCAACTAAAAGAATACGATATCCAAGAGCAGGGATCTAAAAATAAAATTTCATAGGATCCCTAACAACCCTTACTCTTCCCCAACAGGAAGAAAACAGTGTGGAACAATAAATATTGCTGAAATAATAATTTTGTGACGGTGCAAACAAGCCTTGCTCTTTTATAAAGAGAAGAAGCACATCTAAGAACAAAAATAAGAAAATATAATACTTTATAGAATTTCTAACAACCCTTATTTTTCCCAACAAAAAGAACACGATATCCAAGAGCAGGGATCTAAAAATAAAATTTCATAGGGTCTCTAACAACCCCTACTCTTCCCCAACAGATAGAACACAATATACAACAATAAATATTATTGAAAGAATTATTCTAAAGCATCGCGAACAACCTGTTACAAAAGAAAGAAACAACGTACTTGCTAAAAAATGAAAAAGTTGATGCGGTTTCAAACAACCCCTTCTGCAGGAAGAACCGTGCAACGTGAAGGAGCAACAATGTAAAAATAAAATTGAATAGGGTTGTACGAACCCCTATTCGTTAGCAACAAGAAGAATGTCCAAGAGAGCATGAATTTGAAAAGAAACAATTTCAGACGGGCAAACACGCCGTGCGCCGTCTTCGAACAAGAAGGGAACAATGTCCAAGAATAAGAGCACAAAGACAAAAATTTGCAGGGGTGAGAGATCCACCCCATCTGCATCGACGCCAGAAATAATCGCCTCTGGGGTGTTCGAAGCGGCGCGACGTTGTCTAAAAAGAAACAACTGTCACCGACCCACTCGACGCACCCCTCGTCGCGACAAATAAATCTTCGGGTCGATCGTGCGCAAAAGACGAAAGACAAAAGGAGAGAAATCCTATTGTATACAGCTCTTCGGAGGCTGTGCGAGATTACGAAACAATTAACGCGCCGATCACGCTTGGCTGCTGCTTCGCAAATTAAACTCCCATCAATTTTCAAACCGTTCGAAATCAATTTTTACTCGAATACATTTCCGAACTGCTTCCTTCGGTCAACTCGATCGTTCGATTTATTACCGATAAACAATCGTTTCGACTAGCTATTTTTACTGTACATTAACTTACGAAAATGGCACAATTAAATTTATTTAGATTCGTGAAGATAATCACTTCGAGTGGAAGACCTTCTTAATTTTAATAATTGCACGAATGAAAATTTCAATTGATAGGACATTAACTATGGGTCACTATCGACACATTTGCAGCTACCCTAATAGTTAGATAACATAAGTTTTTAATACTGAATAAGCTGAGCACAGAAGGTGACATGTACAATCTTGCAAAAATGAGAAGATTGAATTTATCAAGATTTGATATTAGTCTAATATTAATAGGTTTTCATTATGATATAGTGTAGTGGAAAGTCTATTTTATGTTAACAATTGAGAAAATGATCCTACAGAAATAAGAATAGAAAATGTGTAGAAAATGGTGGTAATTTGTGAAATATTTAACGAGTTAACCTTTTGCAAAAGTATTCTAATTTTAAATGAGTTGCAATAATACAAAAGCAGTTTTGAAAAATTTCAATGGAGAATATTTGCTTGGGCGTGTTCATATTGCGGGGGTCGCGAAGAGACGTCGCTGGCCCCCAAGAGGAATAATTTACCCTTCGGGGCGTGTCCCGAAGAAATCGTACTTGCCTCGTAAATCCGTCTCGACGTGTGCCAACCCGAAACCACCCCCGAGCTCGCAAACTCCATTGGTCCGCTACGGGAAAACAAGTTCATAATTTTCCTAGCTCCCTCTGATTTGGCATACTTATGTCACGTGGCAAGGGGTGAGACAGAGTCAGATTTTCAATCCCCTCGACGGGAGTCTGGATCGTATTTCAGGGGTGGATTATTCAGATTCGAATTATTGTTGCTTGTAACACTTGTCCTGCAAAGTGTAGCTCAATTTCTGTCGCCTTTATTTTTCTGTTAACTACGATTAATTATACAAGTTGGAGAGGGTGAGAACCACCCTTTTTTCTGCTTGGAAATCGATGTAAAAAATTGTGGAATAGGATGTACAGTTTCAATTACGTTCATTAAACAATTTTCTGGTCCCATAAAAATATGATTAAGATACAACCTTGCACAGATAGTGAAACGATCTTTTCCATAGTTTTTATTTTACAATTATTGAAATTATTGTTGCTAGTAATACTTGTCGAACAAAGTATGGTTCAACTTTCATCGTTGCATTTCATCTTTATTTTTCTGTTAGCTATGATCAATTATACAAGATGGAGAGGGTGAGACCCACCCTTTTTTCTCCTTGGGAATCGATGTAAAAAATTGTGGAATAGGATGTACAGGTTGAATCATGGTGATTAGACGATTTTACAGTCACATAAATCTTTGTTTAACACCAAAGTTTGCACTGCAGGTCGAACCATCCCTTTTACATTTTTTATTTAGCAATTATTACAATTGTTGTTACTTGTAACATTCATCCTGCAGAGTATGGTTCAATTTTTGTCGCTGGGTTTCATTTTTATTTTTCTGTTAGCTATGATTAATTATACTAGCTGGAAAGTGTGAAACCCTTTCTTCTTCTTGGGAATCGATGTAAGAAATTGTGGAATAGGATGTGCAGTTTCAATTGCGTTCATTAGACAATTTTCTGGTCCTATAAAAATTTGATTAACACCAAAGTTTGCACTGCAGGTCGAACCACCCCTTTTACATTCTTTATTTAGCAGTTATTAAAATTATTGTTGCTTGTAACGCTAGTCCTGCAAAGTAAACGTTCTAACCTTCTAATTAAAATTGTTTAAACTGCAGCAGGTTAACCGTACGATTAAATACACAAACTCCTAGTACTATTTTAATTTCGCATAAAGAGCCGCTGTTCGAGGGCAATAAAACAATGAAGTTACCTCGTCGAATGACCCACCTAAACTATCGTCAATATTGTTATTAATGTAAAATCTTGCGCGATCGAACGATCGCGATCTCGAATCACTGTCCGCCGTCCGACCGCCTCGATTACAATACATCTCGAAGTCCGAGCGCAAAGGAATTATAAATCGAATAAATTTGAGCGGGTATTCGATATCGGACAAAGACGGGGCGAATTCATTACCGGTACGAACAGTTCCGATCGACTTTGCAAAGGAGAGTACTACTTGCTCCCCGTTCACCGTTGAATAAACATGAGACGTCCAATTAGAAAATGAAATCATCTCCGTTTCCGAGTGAATAAACACACCGTCGAACAGTTCCACCGTCGTCGACGAACCGCCGTTCGTTGTTCTCGCTCGAAAGAAGAAAACCACGTTACAAAGATCCCTCGCCGGTATTGCCGGCCAGAGAAACACTTCCCCGATGTCCAAGGAAGTCCGTGCCGCGTATAATTGCTTGATTATTCTCGAAAGAGTTTGCAGAACCGTGTAAAAATAGGATTTCGACGGAAGCTTCCTTGTTTTGTTAACAATAACGAACGGGCGCGTCTCTTTCTCTCTATCTACGTTTGCTTCATCGATATTCCATTTTCCTTTTGCACCCTCCCCTCCCGCGGTATTTATTGCCATTCCCGTTTTAAATATCCGACAGGGATGAGTTCGAGTTCGGTGGCGTAAAACTGGAATTGAAACGAAGGACTCTTATGGCGGTCGGTAGGAAATTAATTACTTTGAAACTTCTTTACTTCGGCTCGCACTCGTTCGTGATCTTCGCGAATGCGGTCTGTCTGAGAATGATATGCGAAAGATAGGATGCGTGAAGTGTGTGATTTTAGAAAAAAGGTGTTTTAGAATTGCGTGAAATGTGTGATTTTAGAATTGCTTGAAATGTGTGATTTTAGAATTGCGTGAAATGTGTGATTTTAGAATTGCTGGAAATGTGTGATTTTAGAATTGCGTGAAATGTGTGATTTTAGAAAAGAAAAGTGTTTTAGAATTTCGTTGAGCAGCGTGTCTCTGGGAAATTAGGCGAAAGCTGGCGGACGCGATTCGACGTTGGGAATCAAGACGTAATGGGGCTTTAGAACGAGGAAACTTGCTCGCGGGATTGGATAACGCGGCACGTATGATTTATCCGGCGATTATACTATCTCTTTGAATCAATTTAATTGCCAAGAAGGTTGTAACTTCACCGACCGCCCGGCATGAATTCGGAAAATTAGGGAAATGGACTGACTGCGACGTTCTTGCTGCTCGGAGATGGTTTTGGGTTATGGTTCTGCTGGTGATACATGGGAATATTTATAGGATGGATTAACAATGCTTTTTTCACCGGCTTGCTAAAGCAAATGTCGGAAAATGTTCATGATTTTATGAGAAATTCGAAGACTATCTTTTAGTTTCGCAAACGGTTA
>CM052087.1:11825976-11846634 GCA_028453745.1 Agapostemon virescens
CTTTAAAGTCTTAAAAATCTAGAAGGTCTTTAAGTCTTGCAAATTTTTAAAAGTTTTGAAAGCCTTTAAAGTTTTAAAAGTCTTTAAAGTTTTGAAAGTGTTTAAAGTCTTGAAAATTAAAAAAAATCTCCTTTCGCACAGCCTCTCTAGACAGCATTTCCAAGTACTGACAAAACGTAGAAGATTAAAAAACACCAACAGCAAATGAAAGCGTACACGTTGAACGTAAATTGCTGTTTAATCCCATTGTGACGGAAAATGATAAATGCAGATAAACAAGCGCACGTTGAATGCAGTCGCTGATTTATCTCATTGTGTCTGAAAATATCTGTTTAATTATGAACAATGGGACTTGAGCCCGATTTAGAATATCAGCGAAATCACAGCTTGCAGCTTCAATTAGACGTATTAACTCTGAAACGACAATAAATTAGTTCAACTATAATCCGCATTTAAAACTTCGTTTAAACTTTCATTACTCGAAAAACCAGTCACTTAATAGCCAGGAAAACTTGACAAAATTGAAAAATTATTGTCGCGAATGGAAATGTAAATGTTGGACCGAGTATATGCGTTTAATTGCCAACAATGGGGAATAGTAACATGATTCAGAACGCAAGCGAAACCGCGATTGTAACATTAATCAAACATAATTGCTCTGTGACCATGCAAAACCAGATAAGTGTCCACGTAATTCGTATTTCAACGTTTCTTCTCGCGTAATACACCGAAAAGCGATCTCTTAAAAAATCAACCAAATTAAAGACCGAAAATTGCTGAACGAAATGCGATCGTTTTCGCAAAATCTATCTGATTGTAAACGAAAGTATCGGTTTTACTGCGACCAGTGGGATTTCAGATCGATTCAGAATGCCAGCGTAAACCACGATTGCAGTGTGCGATCAAACATAACTGCTCTCTGATCGGACAAAAGCAGATTAGCACTCGCATTCCACCAACTACGCTTCAAACAGCGAAATCCGCCGCCTAAATCGCTCCTCGATTTCTTTCGCAAACAAACGCGTTGTTTCTCGTTCGCACGATCGAACCCTGAGAATTCCGTGGCCGTTAAAAAATTTCTGCAACGCGTCGTTATTAAACAGGGATAAACAATAAAAATATATTCTAACAAATGGTAGGCGTTCAATCACTGACACGAATTTCAGAACGCGCATAACTTACGCTTTACTTGCGTGCAAGTAGGGTATAAATCATTTTGCCAGCCTAATAACTGCCGTACAAAAAGTTCGTAATTCAATGAGATGAATATACTGCAATTCTCATGCATTTCCGGCCTGATACACAATGGTCTTTTTTTTTTATATAACGTGGACCACGATTTGCGTGATTTATGCTCTCATAAATATTCTTGTTTTTCATTCCTCGTTTCGAGACAAATTTCGAAAATGTATCTGCTTTACCAAACGGAGATTCGTGCTCGTAAACAACGCGGTTTTGTGCACGATTTTTCATAACCAGTGATAAAAATATATTGCATTAACAATTAATTTTCGAAACGTTGACTAATCTCCAGTAAGAAAGAACAAGAAATTTCTTAATGGATCTTCTCTCAACGTTGACGGCCATTTTTATTGCGAATCAAGTGGGCATCCTCAGTAAAGTTACCTAATAATTTCATTAAAAATTACAGGGTAAAAGCGATTTTTAATTTTCATTCTGTTGCAGCATGATTATTGAAAATCCTATTAACACGTTAAACGCTACGCCGATTTAAACTTATTTAGGTATTCGCCGATATGTTATATTAATTTATTAATGTAACATAATTTGTTAAGTTTCATATCGTATTTCATACCGAAAAAGTTTCATTTTCTTTAAGTAACAGCTAAATTTTCCGTCCAGACAGCGTCAGTCACCGGTGACTGACGTGGCTCTTAACGTGTTAAAGACTTCCAGTGCGTAAAATGTTAAGATGCCTATATTTGACTCTACGATAAATTTTTATATTTTTCGCATTTCAATTAGAACTGCAAGCGGCCTAAACGAAAATATCGTATACGCCCCACGCTGTACGAAACTGTGTTAATAGTGTTAATAATCCTGTAACAACTAATTTTCTTCACCAGAAAAGTGTCCAGTTAAGGAATTAAGTAATATGCGTTAATTATATTCTTGCCAGGATCACGGTAGATACGACGGGATCCAGAGGGTGTTTTTCGGCGGCGGTCTGCGATTCTGGCTGCACAATCTGCTGCTGCTCGACTCGCTGTCATACTTATCGCACGGCCAGTTGAGCCTCAGCCTGAATCGCATGATCCTGGTGGACGTGGACGATATATTCGTCGGCGAGAAAGGCACCAGACTGAGGAAGGACGACGTGATGGCGTTGCTGGCCACCCAGCAGAAGATCCAAGCACTGGTTCCCGGCTTTAAATTCAACTTGGGGTTTTCCGGAAAGTACTTCCATCATGGCACCGCCGAGGAGAATCTGGGGGACGACATGCTGCTGGAGAACGTCGACAGGTGCGTGATACTGTTCTATCCATTTACGAGGATTCGATGAAAGGCAACGACATAGCGCAGGGCCGCCATAAACTTTCGGTTCTAGACGACGATATAAATATTCGACGCGATGCTGCCACCGCGCGGTAACCTCTCGTACATCTTTCAATTAATTCCCGTGCGTTTTTCAGTGAAACTCGAGCCGATCCCGCGCTTTATCGCCGTCCACGTTATTGCAGAACAGAGTTCGTTAGCCTGAGTTCACTCGTCTTGGCGCAATTTCGTCGGAATTCCAACGGGAAACGGAAATAAAAGCGCGTTGCCGATCGGCTCTTCCGCTGCCGCGTTGGCTAGATCGTCTTTCGAGATTTATTTCTGTCAGCGTGTAGCGGAAATCGTGGTAGCGCGTGTAACTTGCCACGCAGAACTGGGTGAAATACTATTTCGAGTTGTTTTTGCGTTACCGATCAAGAAGAAGAATTTTAAGAACAATTCTTCTTCAAAACTGTTCGGGACAGTTCAAGCACGTTAATATTTTTCGAGATTGACGCACAATTAATATTCAATTCTGGACTACATTTACTTTTCCATTAACTGTCGAACGTGTAAAACCAACGAAGCACAACGTCAATATTAATCTTTCAACCCGGGAAAAGTTCCAATTAAAAACGAATTTCAAATTAATCTTTCAGCAGGAGAAATTGGAAAATGTAAAGCAACGTTTCAGCGTTTTGAGTAAAATCGACTGTGACAGGGGAAATATTTGCGAGCGAAGCGCGATCGAGGGAGAAACTAAATCGCAGCGGGGTTATCCTGTTTTATCGGAGATTCTAGTTTCCCTGCGGGGAGGTTTCGGCTAGCACTTGTAACAATTTAGTTTAGGGTGACAAGGTCGCACGGAAAAGCTCGTATCCGAAAAGTTGCCTGCGGATTTTAAATATGCAATGAGCCGGCGCTTTTGAATTGCAGATTTACGTGGTTTTCTCACATGTGGAACCATCAGCAGCCCCACCTCTACGAGAACGTAACGCATCTGCAGTTGGACATGGCGTTGAACAAACAGTTCGCGAAGGACCACGGGATCCCAACCGGAAGCGGATACAGCGTAAGTCCACATCATTCCGGCGTGTATCCGGTCCACGAAGGGCTGTACGAGGCTTGGAAAAGAGTGTGGAACATCAAGGTCACCAGCACCGAAGAGTATCCTCATCTGAGGCCAGCTAGGTTGAGACGCGGATTCATTCATCGTAACATTATGGTAAAACATTTCTTCGTTAATAATTTACTCGATGCTCAACTGTTAATTAACCCTCTATGGGCCCGTGTAACTTTCAGGTCAAATTTTAATTTATCAACATTTTACCAAATAATTATAGCTTCTTTCATGAGATGGCGCATAAATCTTAATTCTATAACATTGCCAAGACAACCAATATTAATATTTATGACCGTTGCTAGGCTTATCAACAGATCTCCCTAACGTTATATTAATCTCTGCACCCTAACAATAGTCGGAACTTTCATCTCCACCTTTCGTTCTCCACGAATGTCCAACATCTCAGCGCCCCCAAATCCACTTCCGGTTTCCTAGACGATCACTCTTTCAGCATAGCAAACGCACGACGTGCTCCGAGAGCGAAGACGTGCAATTGCTCTGCAATGTTGCAGAACGACTAGCAACCTACAGGTTGCACATTGAAACAAACAAAAAGGAATTTGCATTAAACAATTCAATAGCAATTTTATTCCTAATACAAACGGTTTAATTTAGCGACATTTTACCAAATAATTATAGCTTTTTTCATGGGGTGGTGCATAAATCTTGGGTCCGTGTAACTTTCAGGTCAAATTTTAATTTATCAACATTTTACCAAATAATTATAGCTATATTTATAGTAGTAGCTAACTATAATTATAGTAAACGGAACAATTTTTTCTCATTTGCATATATAAGTTTATAATTTCTGATTTTTCGTTCCCCCAATATTTTTTGGATTAAAAACAAAATATACTCTAAGTCCCGTTCGTTCTATTGCAGGTTCTACCGAGGCAGACCTGTGGTCTTTTCACGCACACGATCTTCATCGATAGATACCCAGGTGGAAGAGACAAGCTGGACAAATTGATTCAAGGTGGAGAACTGTTCCAGACCATCGTCCACAATCCTGTAAGTACCATCGACAACCTCCTCCTCCGGTTAGATATTCGGTTTGTAACTTTAACGATTGCTCGTTGCAGATCAATATTTTTATGACACACATGTCGAACTATGGGAACGATCGTCTGGCACTGTACACCTTCGAATCGGTGATCAAATTCATTCAATGCTGGACGAACTTGAGGCTGTCCAGCGCGCCGCCGCTTCAACTAGCCGAACGTTACTTTCAACTTTACCCCGAAGAGTCTGATCCTGTTTGGGGCGTAAGTTCCATTCGTAATTCGTGCTTTATCAACCCTTTAACAACAGAGAAATCGAATTACTTATCTTCCACAAGGATGAACGAAATTCTGCCTTTAGTGATCTACGGGCTTCCTTAGAATTTTGCAAATAATAATTAACTGAAATTCTGCTGCAATAAGAATCTTAAGCGGTCAAACAGAATTCTTAAATTTTAGAAATTTCTTTAGGCTATAACTGTTGTACTGCTTTTATGCAGAAGCTTTAGCCTCCGAAATGGAGATGCCTTAATCACGATAACATAATAAAAATCGTGATCTACGGGCTTCCTTAGAATTTTGCAAATAATTCTAAAATTCTGCTGTAATAAGAATCTTGAGCAGTCCAACAGAATTCTTGAATTTTAGAAATTTCTTTAGGTTATAATTGTTGTACTGCTTTTTTGCAAAGGCTTTAGCCTGCGAAAAGGAGATGCGTTAATTTAGACTGACATTGTTCTCCACGACAGAATCCCTGCGACGATCAAAGACACCAGAAGATCTGGTCGCGGAATAAAACCTGCGATCAGCTGCCGAGGTTCCTGGTAATCGGTCCCCAAAAAACCGGCACCACAGCTCTCTACACTTTCCTGTCCATTCACCCAGCAATAAGCAGCAACTTGCCGAGTCCGGACACGTTCGAAGAGATCCAGTTCTTTAATGGGAAAAATTATTACAAGGGGCTGGACTGGTAAGCGTAGAAACTGGAATCCCGCACGTCGCAGTTAATCCAACCGATTGTTTATGCATGTCGTTCGTTGCACAATACGTAAACGATCGATCCTTACGTCAGGCTCGATACCAATTTTTGGATGCAATCGACGGACCATTTTTCTTTTACTGTTCATCCTCTCTTTCGTTATCGCAGAAAGCTTTCACGATTTTAACACTTTAACTGCCAGAACAACAACCTCAAAGATTCCACAAAATCAAAGTAATTTATTTGACGAAACAACGATTTAAAATTTTTAATGTACGACACATAGTTATCTTTCGACCTTCTCGTATTCTCCAGATTTCAACTAAATGTCGTGCAACGATTATATTAATGTACAAATTTATTTTTAGAAATGGTCAAATTACTTTGTCAACCATATGTGGGTGACATGGCAGTCAAAGTGTTAATAACATTTCTAGATGTATAGCTAGATGGTCTTTGATAGTCTCCATGAATTTTTTTACAGAGATCTGAGACTAAATTTGATTTGACATGTAGTACAATTGTCGTAGAAACAATCATAAGGTCTCTAAAAAAATTGGAGGACCTTTTTGATGAGAAATAAAGATTGTTTGCGTTTATTGCAAGGGGCATAAATTAACTAGAAATTGATTTCTTCTATTGATTCATAAATTCTGATGTGTCTACTGCCTCCTGTCCCATTCACGCGGTTTTATCACAAATTAAAAAACCATTAGTTGTTGCCAGTCTAATACAGAATTAATCTACACGCTGCCATAATTGTTTGCAGGTACATGAGCTTTTTCCCAGCGTCGAAGAACGAGAGCTCGAGGTACCTATTCGAAAAATCAGCCACCTACTTCGACGGGGAGCTGGTGCCGCGAAGAGCCCACGCTCTTCTGCCAAAAGCAAAATTGATAACAATTCTCCTATCGCCAGCCAGAAGAGCTTACTCGTGGTACCAGCACACCAGGGTCCACGGGGACCCGGTGGCGAACAATTATTCCTTTCATTCGGTTATCACCGCGGGCGACACAGCTCCGAAGCCCCTTCGAGACCTCAGGAACAGGTGAGTTTCCTCGGGAACAACTATGCGAGCGCGGTTAACGAGTCTAGACGGAATAACGAATCACCGGAAGAGGATATTTTAGCGGTAGCAACAGTATTACCTCGTCCCAGGGCGACCCTAAGCCGTAGAAGTAACATTTAAATTGCTAATGAGAATGTAGATCGCGGTTTTCGCAGACGGGGTGTAGACGACCCCTAAAATGTTAATCTCAGCGAAGTTAAGGATGCTGACTGTACCCGGCTTTTTCCGTCGCAGGTGTCTAAATCCTGGAAAATACGCCCAGCATCTGGAACGATGGCTCTCCTATTATCCGCCTCAGCAGTTGCACATCATAGACGGTGAACAGCTCAGACAGAATCCTGTGGAGACGCTGCACGAGCTGCAGAGGTTCCTCAAGATCACGCCGGCGTTCAATTACTCGTCCCATCTGAGGTACGACCCGAAGAAAGGCTTCTTTTGCCAGGTTACCAATGAGGATCGGACCAAATGCCTCGGGAAGAGCAAAGGTCGCCAGTACCCTCCCATGGAGGACAAGTCCTACAAATTGTTGCAGGTGAGTCAATCTTCCGATAGGCTCTTCGTTGTCCCGTTTCCCATCCTCAAGAATCGACTAAAATTCCGGACAGACGAGTCCAAATTTTTGTTATTAATTTAATCAGAACCCCATGATCAGCAGTTCCTTAACCCCTTGCCATATTATGACGAGTCAGACTCGTGTTGAAGATTTTAAATAAACTCTGAGAAATATAAATATTATGCCTTCCGTTTTAGACGAAATCAAGTTTTGTTCATTTACAATCATTATTTAAGCATCGATGTAGATGTAGCAGTGTAAAAGATATAAATTGTTTTTTCTTCTCTGTAACATTTTTAGTGATGAAAATGTTATAATAATTTCAGTTACAAAGAAAATGGTATGGCAAGGGGTTAACACGTTGAATTTTATTTTATTTTATAGGAATGATCAGCGTTATTGAACAAAATTGTTAGTTACTGAAAACTACAGTTTTCACCTCGTACTTTAATCTAGTTATGGCAGTACTGCGTTAATGTTCAATGCTGTTAATTTATTGATAACCGTTCTTAACACTTTGACTGCTATGTCACTCATATATGGGTGACAGAATTATTTGGCCAAGTTTAAAAATAAATTTGTACATTAATATATTTGTTGCACTAAATTTAGTTGAGTTAAGTTAACTTTTCAATTGTTGCTTCGTTAAATAAATTACTTTAATTGTGTGGAATTTTTGAGGTCATCAGTTAGGCAGTTAAAGTGTTAAACGATGTAACAGCGCCTCTTAACTCTCACAGAATCTTTTAATCATTTCTGATTAAGATCTCGTTGTACAATTAAATATTCCCACTTTTCAAATAATTATTTCCACTCCTGAAGAAATGGCAAAATAATTAAAGATTGTTCACGGTATCAGAAAATTTTTCGAAAAGCACCTATCCTACCCACGCGACCCAGAAGCTCCAAATCCCAAAGAAGTTCCCAAAAGAGAATGCCAATAGAAGTGGAGGATGTCTAACACGCGGATATGTTTGCAGAGGTATTATTTGTCCCACAACACGGCCCTAGTGAAATTATTAAAGCGACTGGGACTGCGTACGATCCCGCAATGGCTGAAGGAGGACCTGACGGACACTGTGATGACCTAGCAAACGTCGATCACTTGAAACGACACCGTTTCGGCGCTGCTGATCTCGACGGTGAACGAGATCCATCGTCTCCTGGCAGAGGACTTGTAAAATACATTTGTAAAGTACAGACCGATCGCTCTCCGCTGGACTCGCAGATCCTCTAGAGAAGGATCGGCAACAGGCCTAGATCCTGGTGTGGTTGGCCTAAATCGTTAGAGGGAGAGCCTGCGCAAAAGCTAGTCACTTTAAAAAAAAGAAATATGAACATGAAGAACGGTTTCGCGGTGACAGTGGCCGTCGATCGTTGTTAATAGCATTATTATTAACGTTATGTATTATTACCGTCATCGTTGTTCCGTCGCGCAGGAGTCGATCAACTCTGATCGTTTACCGTGAAGTACCAACGGCCCGAAAGGATTCCTAAACCGTTCCCGACGTCCTCCGTCGCGGCGCGTTTCATCGGATAAAATCAATATTTTGGTAACGAACGCGATCGCTGGCGATCGAGAGGATCCAACGGGGACACTCTGCTCCTTTCACCGTGGTTCGATCTGTAAAGATCATCGATGATCCCCGCGGGCGAGACGGGGGATACGACGATGACCACTGTGAGACAAGATCTGTCCAAATCGTGTTACAATGTTTCAAGAGATTTATTTCCTCACGAGGGTGTGATCGATGAGATAGATCGAGCGTTGATGTTTTCCCGCGGATTGATCGAACGAAATTAATCCGCCTGTCCTTCACTTCCTGGCACTAATTGCAGGATCATTTTACGCGAGTAAGAAACCTCCGGGATTCCTCGAGCTTCACTCCCGCCCACTTACCTCTCGGAGACAAACACACAGAGTACATACAGGCACACTGACACACGGACATTACGAATGCACACCGATGTACATTAACTCTCGTTCGCGTAAGTGTATTTAAGGAAACGATAATGATGATTCTATGTATATTTTGACAATACTATTCTTGGTACCGACGATGGAGAGAGAGAGAGAGAGAGAGAGAGAGAGAGAGAGAGAGAGAGAGAGAGAGAGAGAGAGAGAGAGAAGAACGATGAAAAAGTGTGCGTGTATGAATGAGAGTGAGTGAGAAAGAAAGAGAGAAAGATAGAAATGAGAGATCGCGTTCGTTTGTACATTTATGTATCGTACCATTTTCGATGTGATCGTAGGTGTACCATAAAACGACTTAACACGGTGAGAGAGAAATTTAGGGGAACGATCCGGAACCGACCCGATCGTTCCCGATCAATCTTTTTTCGGAGGGAGGTGATAACTGCCTATTTGCAATAATCGCTGTCGTCACGTGCCAGACACGCGGACTATGGTTTATTCGATGAGTCCTATGTTTCCGTGGTAGGGGTGTACGTTCTCGTTGTTGAATGGATATTCGGTTTCCTTCGAGACTTTAATACCTGATTACACGTAGGCGTGTCTTGTAAGCGAGCAACGCATTCCTTGCGGATCGTCTCGCTGGCCACGGGATCGATCAATCGTGGCGATCGCAATTTGTTGAATGCATATCAGTTAATATTGTCTTTGTTACACCTTGTATACGAGCGATTATAGATCTGCGTTTATTTACGATCGATTTTTAGCCAATCGGGTCGAGCTGTTGTCGATGCTCGATTTTCTTACGGTCGCTCGTTTGCTGCGATTACCAACTCAGAGTACACTAATTGTTTAACACGTTGAGTGCGGCGGCATTTTGCTTGGCTTTCGCGTCACATTTTGTTTTACCTTTAACACTTTGGGTGTCATGTCATCCACATAAGGGTGGCGCAATTATTTGTGCGATTTTAAAATGAATTTTCACGTTAATATATTCATTACATCCAATCTAATGGTGGTCCAGGAAATGCAACAAGGTTGGAGAACTACTCAGTGTCATAGATTTTGTTCTTTTAATTTTTATTTCATTAGATAACTTGCTCCGACTTTATGCAATTTTTGCGGCTGCTGGTTGGGCAGTTAAAGTGTTAAACGGAAATAATGCAACTGTGCAGAAGCAAAAGACTCGCTTAGCCCATTTGTGCTTTTCTGTTTCAATCGAATTTAGTGAAATAGCGCGAATATTATATGAATTATTTATAACATATTAATTTGTAAATTTGATACCGTCAGTCACCAGGGACTGACATAGCATTCAACGTGTTAATCAGTCATAGAGAAAGCGACGTACTTTTGTTATGTATTTTATTTTGCTAACGTAATTCATTATCGTGACGGCTCGACGCTGCTGCAAAATGATTATCACCGGGTTCACTTTTCTTTTTTCTTGTTGTTAACAATCTATCATTTATAACTTGATGAAATGATATGTGCGACTTGTGTTGGATAGTTCTTTTAACGATTCAAACAAGTACTGCTGTAAATATGATCACAGTATCTTATTTTTCTGTTGAAGGTATGTTTTAACTTGTGATCTCTTTGATGAAATATTATACATAAATCTTAGTAGATGTTTATTTTTTTTAGGGATCATTTTAACAGTATTTTTATTACCATATCATTGTGAATGAAATCGGAGTTTACCTCTTCTTTGTTTATTGTCGAAAATGTATCATGTAATCATAGAATTTCTTATTTTTCAACAAATAACGAACGTTGCATTGAAAAGGTGTCTCGAATCGAATCAGGGATGGTTTTAAGGATAACTGACTAATTTTTATAATTTAATCTTGTTACTCTGACAGCAAACGAGCGACAGTTTTTGGATCTTGGAACGTATTTGGCTGGTTTCACGAAGACTCGTTCGGAAATTGTGGCATAATAGGGTAACGGAATATCTGCGGTGTCTGGGTCTTTTTTAACCAGTCGTTCCAAAGGTGTTACCTACTTCTCCAGTCCCTGACAAGTACCTTCTGTTTTCCACTACTAATCCAAGATATCCAAAATAAGAAACACACGAGATCGATGCGTCTTGAGAAAAGTATATTTAAAAATTTGCTAAAAGATCTTTGAAATCGTCCGACTTAAGCGAAAAAGAGCAGAAATTGTAACCAAAAGGAAACAAAAGAGGAAACAAAAATTGTAACGGAAACGTTACGAAATCCGCAAACTATGGGCCAAAAGCGAGTTTCTAAATCGCGACAGAAATCTTATTCGACCGCGTACGATATTTTACGGGAGGATAAAATGAAAATCGGTTTCTACACTTATAGACGCTGTCGTGCGAACGTGTTTTGTTACCCCTTGTATATTTTATTTTCATTTTTATACTGGCGTTGAACTGTGTCACGTAAATAATTAAAAAAAAAAAAAGGAAAAAAAGAACGGTTAACGAATCATGTACAAAGTTCATTGTTAATATATATAAAAAGATGAATGATAGTTAAACGAGCAAAAACGATGATATCTCAACGTAACTAAGCGATTGATCTGTTTTTTCGTCGAATCGTGCCATTTTACCAAGTGTTGTATATACAGTTGTATCATTGTGTACCGCGACGTCGGATCTCTAGAGTCAATATCCACGATTTTCTGTTTCGGTATGGCGGCGGCAACGACTGTCCGGTTTGCTGCTAGCTGACAATAATATTTGACAAAACAGTATCAGAATAGCCGACGATTCGCTCCGTCGGCATGAAACGTTTCTCGAAGCCCTTGCTGGACGACCTTTGGCATTATTCGCTCGTTGGCTCGCACAAACCTTTCATATCTCTTCAAGAGCCATCAGGTTTTAACCATTTACCTACCGGAAGTCCTCTAACAGGATTTTTAATCGTTGTACCGTAGCGGAACGTAGCTTAAATATCTTCTTGCATCGAAATACTCTAAGCGAAATTTATTAGACTATGTTGTTGAGGCACTAAATTAGCCTACAATTGAAATTGATATTTTTAGGAAGAATTCTATTAGCCTTGGAATTAAAAGGCAGGTCCAAATAACTCGTTTTAGATTCTTTCTTTTAATGTTTTCATCGAGCAATGAAATTGCTTCTATTTGAATGGATGTAATTTTAAAGAAAAGAAGAAAGCGACAAATGCATTTAACAATTTATAACCTTGGCTAGCATGTCGATCATAATTTTTACATTTTAATCCAGTGCAGATTCTAGAGCTTGATTCTTCTACTGTTAAAAAATAGTGAATGTTGTAGAAGCCATTTTGAAGTTGATTTTTAAAGCTATTAAACAACCGGTGGGTGAATTGTTGGAATAAAAAGATATCAGATGAACCGTCGATTTTCTATAAGACAAAACATATCCAAATTCCAATCGGACTGATCTTACGTGTTCAATTAATTCGCGACTGACTGCAACATTCACTCTCGTTCTAAGTTCAATCGCGAGCCAACGACAAGAACTGCTAATATCGTTATGCGTATTTATGCAGTTTATGATCGAAAGCGCAATAACATTTTGTGTCCGTGTTCCCACAGATTGTCGTGCAGACAGGGGCAGAGAAGATAACACGAAAAATAAAAGGGAAAAACTATCATTGTACGAATAAGCGGGCGAACACCTGTAGAATATGTGTACGACACTTTCATAGGACTTTTGATTATTTAACTTAAAAATTATTCTATTGTAAAATACTGTAATAACTGTATGAATAGCCCGTAAGTTCTAATAAAAGAAATGTTCAAAATCTTGACCCTGTTCTGTTCATTACTCTAATCGATTCTTCTTTCATCGACAGAGATACTTAGACTTCTTTTTAATTTAACATATCAAACACTAAACCCACCCAGCATTCTAAAACCACCCTGTTATTAACATATATTTTATATTATAAAACTGATTGAATTTGACAAGATTGAATTTATATAGGTATTACACAATCTTTATTATATCGTGAGCCCAAACAAGGCAATTTGCATGATCATTTCCTACTGATGCTAAACTAACTAAGCCCATACAAAATCCCACTAATATGTGTTACATTATAAAAGTGACAAGACTAATTTACTATCTACTAATACTTCCTTATAATTTTAATAAGAAAAATACCAGAAATTTGAAACTGGTAATTTGTCTAGCAGTGGTAGATTCCGTACTAAACTATTAAGCTGTAGATTGTCTTGTTTCAACCACCCTGCCTTTCTCAACAGCAGCATCCTCTGTCTGGTACTTCAAAGCATGAATCCCACCACTGGGTCTCCTAGCAGACTCAGCAGTGGACCCAGGTTGAATGTAAACAGGATCATCGTCAGCCTCGAACAATCTTCTGAAGAAGTTCTTCCTGGGTATATCTAGAACCTGCATAGCTCTAGTAGCTCTAGAATGATTCACGTGCTCCGACCTGTTCCTCAACAGGCCCACAGCCTCTAGAATACTGAACGAGACATACATCACCCCAGAGACCATGGCAACTATAATTATTAAGCAGATCAACTGCCAACAAAATGACTCTAAATCAATTGTAGAGTTTCTCCAGTCTACGCTGAACAGAGGAGCCAATAGACTCCCTAGAAAGCCGCAGGTAACGTGGGTGGCAGTTATGTTGCAATAATCCTCCAATGCGCTTTGAAATATCACCTTGGACACCAGGAAATAGACCACGCTGCCAATTGCTCCAAGACACAGAGCTATCTCAGGTGTGTAGAGGTCGGTCCCAGCCGACACCATTACTAAACCAGCTACCGTAGCCTGGACGCATCTCATTACCGTCCAATGATTAAACTCTTCGCCGGTTAGCATGAAATGAAACGCCACTACCCACACGCTGCAAGATGACGCTGCTAGCAAGTTGTTCAGGTAAACGTTTCCGTCGCCTCTTATGGTCAATCGGAACTTTTCGTTCGACATACTCAGGCTCTAAAGGAACAAACGTACCATCGGTTTCCTTCTGACCAGGTCTGGGTTAGGCCACGAATTAGATCATGAACCGACGGCTGAGAATATTTCTCTTTGAAATAATAACGGTAAAGAGCCGAACGTGTGCGGACATTTGAGTAGCTACTTTAGAGTTTTTGATGAGAGTATGATTACAGCGAGGGGATTGCTTTGATGGAAATGATCGTCATTGCTAGACCTTGATGATTCTATTGCATTTTAACCGTGAGGACACGTTAGGTCAATGAAAAGAATATCTCTATACTGCATTCTGTAAAGTCCCCTATGAAATTAATAGATTGCAAATTTCTAACAAAAGAAATGGGTGACAGAACGATGTAAAAATCGAAAGGTTTAAAGGAAGAAAAAGGATTTAAATATCCTCAGAAGGAAAAAGAATGATGTCCGATCAAGTGCCGCTGGAGGACTCGGAGGATTCACCTGCAGTCCAACGAATACCATCAGCTGGCCAGCAAACACGGTTCCGGAAGTTCCAGTGGAGATGCTAGCGTCATCTATAGAGCTGAGTCTGAGGATCCTCCTTCCAAGGACCAGGCAACCCATCAATCCTGACAATCCTCCGACAAGATGAACCGCCGCCGCTCCGGCATAGTCCTGGAAGGTGACTATCTCGCCGTTCAGAACGTTCGCCTTCATCCAGCCGTTAGGTGTCCAGATCCAATGAATCAGGAACGGTTGTGTGAATCCAGCCAGCATGAAGCCGGTGAACAGGTATCCGATGGTGTGCGTCCTTCCGACGATACCGCAGGTGGAAATGGCAGATGCGATTATCGCAGCCGACCAGCCAATCAAGGCTTCGTCCTTATCGGCCATCGGATCTCCTATCCAATAACCTTTTCCGACGAGTCCGTGCCTATCGCCATTATAAGCGATCAAATAGCCGAGCAACGAGTATGCCACCGTCACCCAACAAATGTCTACTATGTTCTGCAGCAGGATCAAATTAACGTTGTTCACTGGCACGCTGCCAACGTGAATTAAAACGTATCCTATGCGCAACAGGATCACCAGGCTGGCTCGAGCGAAGCTGGACGTATGTCCATAACCAATTCGGCTGACGTTGTAATACCGTATCGAATGGTCATCGTCGTAGAACACGTAATCGAACTCGTCTGGCTGAGAATTAACCATTCCCTTTCAGGGCTCAAACTTTTATATTCTGTTCAGGCGACAGCGAGCTATAGCAGGTTATAGCAAGTGTCAAGGTTTCGATTCAGCCATCGTTGCTCTTGAACTTTGCCTACGGTATTCGATACGCGATCGTCAGCCTTGCGTCGACAAAGCTTTCAATCCGTTTACGCTGAGAATTATTTAACATTGTGTAAATGTTTTCCGTAGCTTCCTCGACGTTATACCGTCACAAAATTAATTCCTACAACGTAATCTGTGTTCTCAGAATTTCTCAAAATTCTGTCTGGTAATTTAATAGTGTGTTGCAAAAATGTTCCTTGGAAGGGGAGATTCTTGAGGTTATTTCAAGAAACTGTTTCCTTTGCAAAAATGTCGTACGTTGCTTCGTTTTCGAGTTATTAACGATAAACGTGGGCCAATCGGAACGCGGCTACAGTGGACGTATCGCGGCTCGGCCAATGGCAACGATACGCTCAGCGAGACCTGTCGCAGGCCCGCATCTGTTCGCTATTAATGTCGCTCCGGTTAACTCTTTGAGGTACGGTGGTATTAAATTGTCCCACCTTTTTATTGTGCGAATATTCACCTGCATATGCACAGTGAAATATTTTTTAATCCACGTCGAAATTTTGCACTTGCTATGTGCAATTTTATTTTCTAAAATTCCCTGTCTCAAAGAAAAACCCGTGTTTTTGTGACAAGCCTAGCTTAACTTCAAAAGAAGCAATGTGAAGTAGTGTCAGAATGTGAATGTGTCAGAATAATTGAATATAAATTGTGTAAATGTTTTTAACAAAATTCTGTCAGTTAGTTTGCAGAGTTAGATCGCGATGTCCGCGCAGAGACGATTCAAATATTGAACAAACGCGCGCGCTGGTGATAGCGGTCTGTGATTGGCCGCGGGCTGGCAGGCCAATGGCGGCGCACATGGCGCGGTTCGCGCATGTCACCATTGGCCGCCGCAAGGTCTGGGTCTCGGGCTGCAGGGACAAGCCGGCAAGCGATGCCGCCCGTCGTCGACGTAGGTAGTCGCTCGAAGACGGCCGTTAGTCCTTCAGTGTCAGGTGTCAGTGACTCGTGAGAGAAGGAGAAAGACGAAGAAGGAAAGAGAGAGAGGGAGCTATCGGAGAGAAAGAGATAGAGAGACAAAAAAGAAAACGTTTACCTTAGTGTCTGTTTCGTCCTGTGCTCCCCCGTTCCCGACGGCGGAGACCCGAGCTCCAAGAGGATGTCCTGTCGCGTACTATGCACCGTACGATGGTACGAGGTGTCCCGCGTGCTGAGCGTTTCCTCCACCTTGGCCACGACAAAAAACTACCGAAACGTGAGTGTTGTCATCCGCATTTCACGATTTCGCAACTATTCGAACCATCATCGGTCTCACGTCGTCGTCCGTTGCCCTGTCAGATCCGCACTAACCGTTTTCCCCCCACTCTCGTTTCTTCGATCTCACGACCAGTGCTGGATTAACCAATAAACAAAACAAGCACGTGCGTAGGTCATCGGGAGAAGGGGGCACCGTAGTCTAATAATAACTAGAAATACAACGTGAATTTCCAAAATAAAAGTCCCGTGACTTGATGGCAGGGTAAAAATTAAAAATTTATTTTACTTGCTATTACGTGCAATTTTTAACGTTCTCACTGTTTCTTGTTTCTATTCACTAATTAGCGTATGAAGTTCACGGTAACGGACAAACCACGTGAAACTTTTGTTAATAAACGAAGAAACACTTTTCGATAGAATTATAGAAAATGCTCGGAAATTTTTTAGGTATTTAGGGCCCAGAAAAGTCACAATCCGGCACTGCTTGCTACGCTATTAATCAAAACAAGTGTCGAGTCTCCCTGAGCAAGGTAGCGTAAGATAGGATTATAGTAGAATGATGATTGGTGAACAGTGTTACATAGTTCGAGGACATTTTGTTATGTATATATATATATAATTTCTATGTACCGTGCTCTTCATGGTCGAACCCCCTAGTTGCGAGGACAGCGTCGCACTCACGCTTTGTAACACATAATCTCTTTCCACCCTATATTTATGGTTACGAGGAGTGGGGAGATGAACGAGCAACAGGCGCCCAAAAATACATCGAGATTACAGGTTAACTCGCGAGTTTTATCATTAACGCGTAAACCTACCAGCACTGGCCGAACGACAGTTTCCGAATTGTTTACTTCACAGACATTACAATTCCGTGGATGTTTCCGTGAGAAATAACCGAATCGATATTTTCAGTGGAACGCATAATACAACGATGGCACAAGTACCAAAGAAATTCGTCGTTGCCACCGTTCGTAAGACAAAACGCGTAGCAGTTGATTTTTGTCGCTCGGTTGGTTTAACGTTCACTTCGACACTCGATTTCCATTCGGAGGTTGTACGTTGTGCATACGTAAACATGCCTACTACGCGAACTGCTATACGAAACACAGACGTACACTGCGGGCAAAAGCACACTCCCACATTCGGTGAATTATTTCGCGAACACACGCACACACTGAACGCCGGGATCGCCTGCGGGCACTGTCCTGTTTTCGGTCACGGAACGCGTGTCATAGAGTTACGGTACCGTTACGACGAGATTGACACGTACACGCAGTGCCCGGCTAAACAACAAGCTAAATAACCACGTGCTTAGAGCGTCAGTAGAAGGGGCACCGCAGAAATTTTAGAATTTTACGTTTGTTTATATACAATGAGTCATACGGCGATAACGATACGGCCGAAGTGAATATTTACGTCTAGAATATGCACATGGTATGAAGAATAAGATATATCGATATTATTATTGGTGGGATCAGGACAAATACACGTTATGGGAGTGAGGTAGAGGGGGGGCCCCGTAAGTCGGTGCGGTAGTCGATCATCTATGACAAAGAAGTCCCGGGTCGATTCCTGTTCCGACGGTAAGTTTTTCTTTCCCTTATATTCCTAATATAATTAAATTAACAAAATTAAGACATTTCTTTCAACATTGAATATTTTTAATCTGTGCAAATCTGTCCTAATAAAAGTCTTCCGTCGGTAAAGTGTTAAGAAAAACAATCCTTCAGATGAAACGGATATTATCGTTGGTTATTTTTCTGGCCAGTTTATTTGTAGAGCTGAGCACCGTTGTATCAATCGTCTTTTTCTAACCTAGAATATTTCCATTCCTAGCATTGCTTTCTTGTAACCTAAAATAATTCCATTTCGTAGTTTAACAATTTCCAGTGTTTACTTAAAATACTTGAACGAATGAAAGAGTATTTAAACGTTTACTGATTTATTCAATGTAAACATACGGATTAGTGTAAAAAATATTTTGAACAATATCGAAAAGTGACGCCTTACATAAAGTCGCCACGCGAGTGTTAAAAATGAATTGTGCACGTTGCTTTGAATGAATGACGAAA
Source organism: Agapostemon virescens (assembly GCA_028453745.1). Classification (NCBI taxonomy): domain Eukaryota; kingdom Metazoa; phylum Arthropoda; class Insecta; order Hymenoptera; family Halictidae; genus Agapostemon; species Agapostemon virescens. The sequence continues at coordinate 11,844,611 of CM052087.1, forward strand.
TTGAATCTATATTGATCTGCGAATATCGAAGGAATGTTTACTGTTTCGGTGATTGCGAAGTAAGAAAGCTTGACCGTGGTAGGTTAAATGTCAACTGAAAAGCGTCGAGTAAACCGTGAATTTCTACTCGTGTGGGTGTCGTTTCTCTTTCCTGTTTGCAGCGTTATAATTAGAAAATTTTGGTCGGCTACCGAGAACTGCCGCATAGGAAATTATCGCGTCGAGCGATAAGAATTTATTATTTACTCGGCCCTGTCCACGCGCCACACTCTCGCGCATGCTGCGTCCGCAGTACGCCCGGAATAATTAGTATGACGGCCTGTAATTGTGGGATCTATATCAGACGCACTTATGGCAGAACGTGGGGCGCATATGAATGTTCCGCAGCGACAATTTTGGTGAGAGAAGTAATTGTAATTTATTTGACGACTCTGTGTACGGGTAATTATATTTTATGACACTGTTTGACAACGTAGAAGCAGGTTAAAGGAATCAATCATTTCATGAATACAATATATCAATATTAGTACATGTATAGTACATATATTTGTAGTATACATATAATAGTATATATATATACGTGTAGCCAAAATTACAAAAGAATCGGTGATCCAAAATTTTTCCCCTTTTCGACAGAAGGAGGTTCGTCCCTTCAATGTAATTCAGAATTGTATTGAATTAACCTCAATGTCAGGTTAGGTTAGACTTTTTCTCAATCGTTGATGGCATCGACGGTGGCATAAAATGGATCTCTGATTATGCTAATATACATATGTGAAATCATATTAATATTTTTTTATACGAGGTCGTATTAATATTTCGAATTAACAAGGTTGTACCAATGTACTTTTATGAAACCAATGCAATATCAGAACTACTTGGTCATATTAATATTTCCTTCAGATGAGGCCATACTAATATTTTTCATTGCAGATCGAAACGTAACGCAGTTTAGTTTTGGTATATATATTTATTAAAAATAAAAATTAATCGGCACGAAATTCCCGGACAACCCGATGCAAATGTGATATTGATATTCGAATCGCATAAACTTACATTGATATGCATACCGGGTGTCTCTGAAAAGTACAGAACAATGTTCATCAAACTAACAGTCGCGAACAATCCTTTCCCGGATCACCGTCGAATGGCTGCAAATTTCCAAAGCCGGGCAAACTCATAGGAAACAGTTTCCAACGCAGGAATTAATACTTGGTTGGTTTCAATAAACGCATAGCGCACCGAAGCCCGAAACCGCGAATCTGATGTTTCCATAGCGTCCCAGAAATTTCGTTAAATAGTTCGTTAGAGCTAACCGTGGATCGTGACTCAATTACTCGTTTCTATCGTCGTCAAAACGGAAAATGAACTTCCTTCGAAAGTCGCTCGGCTCGGCGATCTCCGTCGCGATATTATTGACTGCAGCATACCGAGGAACAGCAGCGACCTCGAGCATCTAAACGGTCAATACTACCTCTGCGACGATTTCTTTGAAAATACGGAAACGACTCGTCTTGGTACCTCGCAACGATCCGAAGATCTATGGCCGAAACGATTGAGCATTAATTGGGCGGACGCTTTTTGCCTGGGATCCTCGGATGAAATCAAAACGAGAGCCGCTTTTGAAAATATCGGCCCTTGAAGGATCCACCTTTCAATCCCATTCGACGGAAATGTTCGAATCCGCGTGCTCGACAAATTCACGGAATATTTTTGGCGCACATTGGCAAAATTCCGTATATAGAAGTATCGAGTGGAGCACATTTGATATATTAGTCTCCCACGAAATCACGAAGGATGAAAGAGGATAAGCTCTAGTCGTTGCTGCTTCGAGAGAACTCGTAAAGTACGACGGCAGCTGTTCGAAAGCGGTAAAACACTGACGGAAAATCGTGCATCAATTTTTCAGAGCTTCTTGCAAAGTAGAGGCTATCTTCGGCGGGTCTGCCTTAAAATAGATTACGGAGATCACTGATGATAAACTACGTCGCATTTGTACCGATGTACCTGTTGGGTGCAAAACA
>CM052087.1:11892127-11921165 GCA_028453745.1 Agapostemon virescens
AAAATGGTATACTGATAACAAGAATGATTAAAATTGCTATCTACTAGCCTTAAAAAATTTGAGCAATTACTATGCTAACTGTGATTCGGTTTACGTCCACGTGGAACACAATGTTGCGTTACAATCTTTGAAACAGCACTTGTTAAAATGTTTAGAAAACAGTATACTAATAAAATGGCTGCCTACTAGTCATAAATGGCAGGAACAATTGCAATGCTAACCGAGTAACAATCAAATGAAATAATCATTTGCGCTAGAAACTCTTCCGTCCATTAATTCCCATGGATATTTTGTCAATGGCATCGTAATTCCCCTGTCGAAGCAATAAAGTGATCGAATAAAATGCCTAAGCCGACGACTGCTGCACACACGTTCGAATGTTCCTAAAGGCACCGCAGACGCATAATCGTTATTCGACTGTTTTGTTTCTCTGTCCAAGTTGACACGCAATAATTCTGACAAGGAGCAGGCGCTATCGGAAATCGTACTGTAAGTTCTGCCGGATGAGCCGCCATTTATATTACCCTTCTCCTGCCGCCCCATTAGCCTTTATACCTGAACTTATTATAACGTGCTCGTCGTTAAAATTGTTATAGAAAAGAAACGACATAGAATTCGAATTTTATAATTATTTATAGATAATTAGAATTTTTAATTGCCGCAATGATTCGCAAAATTCGAGCGAACACGACGCGTTCTAATAAGTGCGAATCGATAAAAAATTTTGGCGCGAGAACGCGCACCAGTACATCCGCACTCGGCGAGCAGAATCCTAGCGCGTCTGTAAATAAACAAAAGATATACCGTCCGTTATTAATAACAAGAAGAAAAAGAGGAAAGCCTTGAATCAGCAAGAACGTGTTAAATTAATCCTAACGTAATTACGTTCTTTTCAGTGCTAAACATGTTTATCCTTTCGACTAAACGTCTCCGTTCAAGAGCGTATTCGAAACACGTTCTCTCTCCTCTGGTTTCCTTGCACGATAGGCACGTTTTCGAAAATTATAATTCCCCGGCCGACACCGCGCTAATTATCTATCTCTCCCTAACATATTAATATATTTCACCGTCGCGTCGATACTCCGCCAAGGGACAGGTTAAATTGGAAAAAAAAACGAGGGATGGACGAGGGTTAAAAAATAGCAAAAATAATATTGCGAGCGCCGGGCAGAACGTTTTCTTGTAAACACGCTACTCTTTCAACGCTTCCGAGCCGCGGCAGCGAAACTTTCAACACATTTTTTCCCCCCAGAAACCGAGATCTGGCAGCATGAGCGCCGTTAGGGCTTTTCCGATACCGACTGCAAGCAGACTTCCTCTTATCGACTGGTATCATTGTCATTTTTCTAGCGCAATAAGCGTGCAACGGTCAACAATATATTTATATGTTATTACATATAATGTCGTGTGACCGATCTTGTTCCTCATTTTTGTTTCATAAAACAATGAGAAAAAATCGTACATCAATTTTTCAAAGGACATTGCAAAGAGGAGACTTCAGTCTTCGAATCAATGGCAAATTCGTTTGCAAGAAAAATTTTTTGAAGTTTTTGGAGATGTTTGAATTGCCTAGATTATTAAGGAAACATGAGTCTTCCGTATTCCACCTGCTACTTCATGTAAAAATGTTTTAGAGAAAAATGAACGAATCCATGCGAAAGTAGAGGCTCCGAGCTTTAAAACGAGTCCAGGCTTATGGTTGTACTACTTGTTTTCGCGAAATGATCATAACTGTAACATCTATCAATTTTCAAGGCTCAGAAACTTAAACCTACCACCACGGGTCAAAAAGTACAATTCACAGATTGTTTATTTAACATCCGTCGAAATCCTAAAAATATTTTCATAAAAAACAATTAAATCTTCAAGTTTCTTAAACAAACTAACTCCTGGGTTTACTCTAGAAAAACTTTTCCCTTTGTCAATTTGCGATTCGTTGGTTTGTTTTCGAGTTATCATCGAAAAAGCGTGGACCAATGAGAGGCCGGCTGCCGCACTGACGTAACGCAGCTCGACCAACGGCAACGCGACGCTCGGCGCGATTTGCCGCCAAGCGGGAACTGACTGGTTTTGCGTCAACAACTCGAAAACGAAACGGCGTATCGCATTTTCGCAAAGTAAATAGTTTCCCTGAAAATTATCTCAGGAACTCCCCTCCCCTTCAAGACACTAAGAAATTTTTAGGACACCCTGTATACGATCCAGATTAACCGACCAATTGTTTATCCGACCCGAGGTCCAGTCCGACATGGGCCGGTTAAGAGGAAGTCCATTGTATGCGCACGAGATTTAGATACAGCTCTTCCCCTCCTCCTCCTCCTCACTCTCTCATACTCTCTCTCGCACACTCTATCTCTTTCTATGTGTTCTCCTGCTATAGTATGCACGACACGCGGCCATTCGACGAACATGTTCGCCCGCCGATCAACTTTCGAGCTTTCGGAGAGGTTACGTACATTCGTGAGCCAACCGCGTGCGTTTTCGTGCCGAGCCGATCGGCCGTGTTATTATTCCAACGAGTCATAAAGCATCCATATTTAGCCTTTGTACACACGTACACGCGCGCGAGCGCACGCCATCGTGTACCACCGGCGACGTAATCGTGTGTGAAACACGTTAACCCTATCCTTGCCGCGTTCCAATGTACCGGAATAAAGGGTTTTTCGGTCCCTTCGACATATTTACCGCGAAGAGACTTCTATCCTTAACCCGTTCCCCAGGGACGAGTTAACTCGACGCGAGATCCTCGGAGACTCAGCCCTTTCTCTAACCGTCATAACCGTTCCTCGCGCTGGATATACTCGTCCGTTAAGATTAGAACGGCTTCGATTCGACGGTTTTTCTATAAGGTGTCCTATTTCGACTGCGTTTTCATGGAAACTGCCCCATACGCAAAAATTCTATGGTCACTGTAAACGAGCTGAGTCTAGATGGTCGAAATACTCTAAGGGAGAAGTCCAGATAACCTAAACCATGGTCTAGATTACCGAAGTTGCCGATTCAATTGCGTTTCAGTGTCCAGAAAGTCGGAGGTATTGTCTGGGTAGACATAGTCAGTTTCTAAATAATTTAAGTCACTATCTAGATAGGCTAAGTGTTAAAATAGTTAATGTCGGTATCTAAAAACTTAATGTCTAGATGATCGCTAACTAGGCGCATTAGAATCACTTAACCTGTTTATATTTAATATAAATAATAATATTATTTTTACCTAATATTTTTTATCCTAATCGGCATCGATGTTAAATGCAATCGAAGGGAATGTAAAATACAATTATTAATAAAATATGTAAGAATAAAAGTAATAAATATAATGCTAGGTAAAAAATAATTAGGCGCGCAACTGCTCGTTCTTGAAATGACGCGAAGCATGTAAACAGGTTAAAGAGAGACTTTCTACGAGCGAAATACCATTTGGTAGGAGCGTTGAAAAAATGTATTCGACGTACGAATTGATAAAAGGACCAGATGCGAGCGAGCGAACAGAAAATACGTTTTCTGTCAGAATGATTTCCAAACGATACTACACGACCGTGTACTTCGCCGAGACCAACGTCGATCCTCTAACCAAACACAATCTAAATAGCTACTACATCCCGTTTTCCGAAAGATGCCGCCTGAAATATCCCTGCTGCGTTCATAATAGCTATCCATTCCGCGGCTGTGTTGCCAATCTAAAATAATAAAATTGCGGTCGACAGCTATTATAACTACCAGCGTATATTTCAGGTGTCCCTCTTTCGAAACGCAGCCCATAATCATTGAAATACAGCTGCGAGAAGGTTTGAACTTAAATAGGGACGGCGTGTCGAATCGCGATCGAAAAAGCCCGCCAAATTCACGGCGAACCGCGTAAACCTGTGGTGCATCGGAAAGGGTTAACCCTTTGAGTACGAATGTCGCCATATTGAGCAGATACTCGGACGTATATGTCGCCGTAAATGATTCGAGTGTCGAGCGAAGAGAACATCGGGTAGCATAATCGTTTCTAACAAGTCCTCGGCGAACGGTAACGGTTGCTAAAAAATATTCATAAAGGAAGATATCACACTCACGTTCCAAAGATCGATATATCGTCGACACTTTTGCCATCTTCGAATTCTCGATTTCCGATCCACGGTTAACAGGTTAACTCCCGAACGACGAAACACTTTTATAGTTTATCAACGTTCAGAACTATTCACCGTTTTATTTATCAATTTTTCTAAAATTATTATTTGTATATTCATCAACAGAACTAAAACCAACGGTGAAATTAAACGACGATTTAAATACTATGAAAATCGACTCAGAGCCACCGGGTTAGCAGGTACACAGAATTATTCTCCCGCGATTCGATTCTCGTTCCCCGGCGTGCGGACGAGAATCGTTGCCGATCGATTATCGATTCGATGCACGGCAACGTCCTCGTGTCGGTCCTCGTGCGTCGCGATCGATGATCGCGATCGAGAGACGCGGTCGACGGCAGACGGAAGGGGAAAGAAAAATAATCGATCCTCGACAAACAAACAAGGAAGGTAGCGATCGAGAACGATCTATGAATCGACACGTACCTTCGCTCTGTCGTCCTCTTCATCTTCCTCGGGATTGTAAGTCTCCGTGAAGATACTTTTCCTCCTCGTTGCGAACCTTCCGATCGGCGGTTCTATAACGATAGAAACAACCGTTGATAATTCGCACGAAAGCGATCGATCGCGTTCCGTGTTCAATAATCGAGCGATCTAACTCTCTCTCTCTCCCTCTCTCCCTCTCAAAAAAGAAAAAATATATAGAGTACAGAAAAAAAAAACGTTATCGCGAAACAAATCGGATCGGTTCAGCGAGATGCCGTGGCGGTTATTCGCGCGGTTTTTCCAATCGGGAGCTTTATGTCGAGATCGCGAAAAAAAACCGGGTAAAAGAGAGGCAAAAAAAAAACAATAAAAACAAAATCGTACCGATATCCATTGGTGGCCGCGAACGAAAATTTTTCAGCGGAAAACCGCGTTCCGTTACGGACGACACCGGTCGGGTTACACAAAGCGGACTGGCGCTCCTCGGGGCAAGAAGCCTCGGATTTCTAAATCGAAACGGTACCGCGAACGGCGCGCTTCGGACTAACTGACGTGAGAGAGCGACCAGGTTCTATGTATCGGTCGGTTGCGGGACGTCTACTGGACGCGATGGGAAGTTGCATCCCGAATGAAAATTTTCTTCGCCCGCTCACCTTCATCGACAGACTCGTCCGGCGTAGACGTGCAGGTCTGCGCAGTGGGATAGATCAACTGGGTCTGCCGTGACTCTCGTAACTGCGTGAAAAAGCCGACGGCATAGTCGACAATGTCCACTGGTTGTTCGAACAGGTAGCTGATCGTGAACTCGACCAGAATGTCCCGGAACTCGTCCGACACCGCGAAATTGTCGGCGTTCTGTTGACATGTCATCTTGTCCGCCTTTTCCCTCTCTCTCTCTCTCTCTCTCTCTCTTACTCTCTTTTTCTCTCTGTGTGTAATGTGTACGTGTATATGTGTGCGTGCGTGCGTACGTGCGTGCGTGTATATATGTGTCGCACCCCGAGAAAACAAAACCGCACACGTCAACGGATGCACACGCTACAATGGCATACGCCGGCAACGGGCTGGCAGAACGACGAATCCCAACCTGGTCCCCGTTATCACTGCGCGACAAATGTTAACGCGACAGTTAGCTCACTCACTCACTCTCTCTCTCTCTCTCTCTTTCTCTCTCTCACTCGCTCTTTCTCTCTCTCTCTCTCTCTCACTCTATCCCTCTATATGTGTCACTCTTGTCAGAAAAACGAGCAAGAATATTCCTACTATCGCACGTACTACTCTGCTCTAGCGAGGCCAGGAGAACGTAAGCCCCACGCGTTCCGCCCACTTTCGCGCTGGGCCACACTATCGTCGCAGGCTCTCGAACGCTATCCGGTCTCGTTGAACCGCCTTCGCCCCTTTCGTCACCAACTTTCAACGATTTTTTTTGCTATCCGACACTACATAAAGCTGCGCGGAACATACGTCGAGCCAAACCGAGGGATGCGACTCGGTCGCAAAGATGGCGACGATTTTCACGGCGCGAGTCTTGACATTAGGCAGACGGATACCGCTCTGGACATTTAATACGCTGACTCCAGACGAATTGAGCATCATCGACGGCCCCGAACATATAGATCCGTAGACCAATAGTGAACCACCACCAGTGGATAGACGCATCCGCTTTATTGCACTCTGTTATCGCGTTGATATGCACGGTCACGATCGGCCAATGGCACAGTCGTATTTTACTGCAATCTTCCCGACGACCGTTCCTCTTATTGGCCCGAGCACGTTCCCATGGTAACGAGCAACGCGTACCGTAATCCTGCGAATCTATTCGGTGGGAATGCGTGCAATGCGAATCGAGCAGCACGCTTCACTGGGAACTAGGGTAATTAAAAGTTTGGATATTTTTTTTTTTAAATATATGTGTCCAACCGTCGTGGCTCAAGGCTGCTTCTCATAGGACCGCGCGCGGCCCTCTACCGGACTCCCGGTGTTACGTCCTACTTGATTATGTGCAACTCTAGTATTTCACGCACAGGTGACACGAACAGTCCAAGTTTTGTTGAATTTCCGCGGCAAAGCTTCAAACGATTTAACCCTTTGCGCTCGATCACATGCTGGTATCCAAGTAATTCGCAAAAACGTTGCAAGGACGAGTAATTGTAAAACCACGCGTATGCATAAGACGGAAATAAATCATGTGGAATGGAAATATCCTAGGTCAGAAGAAATGCGAGTCAAGGCAGCTTCGAGTGAGAAGGGCTAAAGTACTAAAGTACCAAATTCCCGAGCCCGGATGATGGTTGGAACGACTCGGTGTATGCTGAAGATAAGGATAGGAATCCTTATTTTAATAGAATGAATAATTGTTTCTTACTGATAAAAAATACATCAATTTTGTCTAACGATAACGTTTATTAATACTGTACATTTTAAATCGAATTTTCATCCCTCGTTGTTACGCTGTTAGACGTTCAAATAACGCGCGCTATCATGGCGACGGTTTGAACACGGCGACATTGTACCGGAAACCGATTTCGAACAATTTGGAAAGTGAAGGCGGGTCTATGTAGAATTCGTTTATTCATGCCCTTAGTAAATCACAACACGTGCAGCTCGGAGCTCGTCAATTACTCTAATCGATGCACTAGCAGTAAACCATGAAATGATTTCTGATCTACACACTTGGGAATAATTTAAATAATTATCGTACGTATCTGTCAGAAACATTTCGATGGTAGTTTATCTTGTAATATCCATATACGAAGAATATCTAACGGAGGAATTTTAGGTTATCTTAGCGTAAACAAAGAGTTTTAAAATAACTTATCGAAGATGGCAGGAAAAGAACAGTTCGATGAGTTTTTGGGTGGATCTGAAAAATTGCCGAAGGACGTGCACATCCTGAAGCTAGTTTCTTCGAGAGCTAGCGAAATCGCTGCGATGACACATTCCATAGGTAGGTCGCTTGATATTTTGTTCACAATGTTATTTGAATCGAATGATCCTTTAATTGCAGAGAACAATCAACAAACGAAACTCGTATTTCAAAAATTGCCCGTGTACATGCGCAGGCGCGTCATGTCGCACACTGTGAAGCGACTGCCACGCCGATTGCGGGAAGCGCATTTGAATCAGTTGAAGAAATCTGGTTTACCGCCAAAAACCAAAAGGCCGTCCCGGAGGTAGGGATAAAACTCAATGTCTGCTTATAAATTTAAATCAATTTCAAGGACCAAAATGCTTAGAAATAAACAATTTTTTAACGATTGTGTTTGCTACATAATCATTTTACACATATTTAATGTCATCTCTATGCTGTAGGTATCGCAGGCGACCGCGCAATTTGCTTTCAGAGTACAATCGAAGACAGCGAAAGAAAATTTGGCTGGAGACCCACATCTGGCACGCGAAACGCTTTCACATGGTGGAAAAATGGGGCTACAAGATTGCGAACTACGCGAACGACAGATGTTTCAAGGCAAATTATCGCGCCGTTGCGAAACATTGTCTGATGCAGGATATTTCATACTACACGTGTCTTGAAATACGTGGGCCTGAGGAAATTCTGAAAGAAACCTTGAAGAGCCATTGTAACCCGTGCGAGTTAACGTTTGCCGCGAAAGTCTTCATTTCCGGTACTCGGGAAGGCACTCTGATGTTTTATAAAAAAAATGGCTACCCTCGGTTTCCGATTGGTCATGTACATTTCCTGTGGCGACCGAGTAGCAATTCAAATATCAAAACGATCTGGATTTGGGTGCACCCATCGTTTTTCGATGACTTATTAAATGAAATTGTATCCAGCTTCGATTTTCAATCAGACGACAAAGAGCCTACGAATAGTCAAATTATTAAATCTAGTTTGTACAGGAACGACCGGAATTGTACAATGATTATGCACAAAAATACGTTAAACAGATTTCGCTTTTTCGGTCCATTGACGCTAAGTGTACTAACGCAGACGTTACGGTTGCCCAGTGTTAATGAAAAATTTTGTTCAGCGAGTACAATCGAAATTGAAGATAATAAAATGGAGTGTGAGGAGCAAAGTCAAGATAACAAATTGTGGCATAAAGAATATTACAGTGACGAGGAAAAGCTAGAAACATTGGAACTTCAGAAACAGCTGTGGGAGCTGTTAAAAACATTGAAATCGTCTAGTCAATTACCACCGAATATTGTTCTTGGATTCACGGTTTTAGATCCGAGATTTTATCTGCCTGAGAAAAGAACAAAGCCACAATGTGATGTCTCAAAAATGATGGAATTAATACCGGTGCCGCCCACAAATGCTAATTCTAGTCCGATTTGGGATGAGGAATTACGACAGAAAATCACAAAAACATGCGTAACAATTGGCGCCATTAACAAGCTTAGAAGTAAATTTTTAGTCCCCGGTGTGAACAATGATAAATATTTTAATGAGGAGATCATGGCGAAAATACCGATACTTCTAATTCAAAAACCGGGTGTTGGTAGTACAGGTATATTCATGTGCAAGCATTATCATTAATAGTAAATAATAAACTCCTCAGTCGAATTATCATATACTTTAGAACGTTTAAAATTAATATAATTATGTTTGCAGGTTTAAGTTCTACTATAGACATCATTCTACCAGCTGGTTGGGCAATGCCATTCTGGCTGGCTTGCATATTCCGTTGCGTAAGAGTGGGTGCACTCAGGGAATCGAATTCAATTGCGTTCGAGTATGAAAATGTAAAATCGCCAGACACTAATGACCCAGACACGCCTGCTTATGCGAGGGAAGCAGCGAGTACTAAACAAGAATTGATAGAAAAATATTTACACTACCCACCGAACAGACGCGTGAATTTTACAAAGCTCCGAATTCTCACCCCTTTCTGTTGCGAATGGAGAACTCTGATGAAAGAGTGGGCGAATGACGAAGACTTCTTTGTGTTACGGAATCGCAAATTATTGCAATTGTTACAAGATAATCTAGTCGCCGAAGAAAACAACAGAAGAAGCAGGCAGAACAAATCGCAGAGAACCAAATCAAGTCCTGATCTGGAGAATTCCTTTGCAGATAGAAATTGTTTAATCCGCGTCAAAGTATCCGTCCTGAAGAAGGGACGTCCTAAAAGATTTGCGATAATATGTATGCCTACAGCTGAAGATATAGAGAAGTATAGAAATAATAAAAGCTGGGCAGGACCAGTGGAAAAACTGCATCCTGATCCAAACGAAACTACTAGAAAAACTCTAAGGAAAAATCATTTAGTGTTTTTGAAACGTTTAAAAAAGCAAAGAGTACGACATAGAAAAGCATTAGGCGATAAACTCAGAGAAATGTTAAATAACGGTTTGCAAATGTTAGATTATGAAAGCAGAAGAAAAAATTTATTAGAAGCAAGTCGCGAGGCAGTTCACAGGCAATCTGAAGAGATGTCAAAATTGTATCTTCCAGATTCTACTGTTGTGAGATCTTCCTGTGACAGAGAAGTCATGGGATATGTAACAGCAGGTGATTTTTCTTTTGCACAGGCAAGAGGTATAGGTTTAGGATATACAACGTTGAATTCGCTTTTCAAATTGAAGAACAAAAAGTATCCCTTTGTCTTAGTTAGAAATATACAAACGAGACAGTATAGAATAGCTAAGTTGGAGGTAATCATTTAGCAAATAATAATAACGTTACTTTCTATTTTTACATATTTTCATAAATTTGTTATGTACAGCGATTTGTAATTAATCTGTGATTGTAAAATATATACTTCTATTAAGGTATATATATACACCTTGAATCTGATTCGAAAAAATTCCGAGTTGCATTACATTTCTATATAGAACTTTTTTTGTCATAGTGGAATTCGCATTATTGCAGATATTACTTAATGTATAAATAAATCGTACAAATATCGGGGTAAGCGATATGATACGTGTTGATAAATGTTGTGAAATAGTAGGATGACGAAGGATAAAAACAGTAGTTGCGAACACACATTATTCACAACGTATCGGCGGCCACACTATTCATACTGACTCACTTGGGAGTAGGTTATAGGAGGAAGTATCAGAGCTCCGATCAATTATTCTTATTTTAAAATAAATTTGCATCAAACGTACAAATGGCGCGTGTAGCTGTTGTAAGTATATTAAGAATTCCACATTGTATAATAAATTATATTATTCGTAATTATTGATTCAATAAATTTAACATTTAGGTAACCGGTGGAAACAAAGGCATAGGTTTTGCCATTGTAAAGGGACTTTGCAAACAGTTCGATGGAATTGTCTATTTAACAGCCCGGGATGTTACTCGCGGAGAAAATGCGGTTAAAGAATTGGAAAAAGAAGGTTTGAAACCGAAGTTTCATCAACTAGATATTACTGATGAAAGCAGTATTAACACTTTCCGCAATTTCTTGCAAGAGACACACAAAGGACTCGATATTTTAGTGAACAATGCTGCTATTGCATTTAAGGTTATTGAAGGAACACATTTTCCATTGTAGTATCTTGTAAAACTATTTTGTCTAATATTTCTTCTGATATACAGCAAGCTGCAGTAGAACCATTTGCTGAGCAAGCTCAGGAAACATTGAAAGTAAACTACTTTAGTTTAAGGAAAGTATGCAACATACTGTATCCATTATTGAAACCTCATGCACGAGTGGTGCATGTTTCAAGTTCTGCTGGTCGTTTGTCATTGATTCCTGGTGAATCATTGCGAAAACGCTTGTCTAATCCAAATCTTACAGAAGAAGAATTAGACAGCCTTATGAGTGATTTTGTAACGTAAGTTGAGTTATTATTGGTGCAAATACACTAGCAAGTAACTTGTGTTAAAATGTTACCTCTGAGATTTATTATAAATATTTATAACATTAGAAATGAAGTGTACATGGTTCTGCAAGTTGTTTTTGCAAAGAAATGCTGAGCTTTGAAAGCCTACAATTTTTTATTAGATCAATAAACATTTTGTTAATTTTCAGAGCTGCAAAGGCAGGCAATCATGCGGAGAATGGTTGGCCAAACTCTACCTATGTTGTAAGCAAAGTTGGGGTATGTGCTCTAACTAGAATCCATCAAGCTATGTTTGATTTTGATACAAGAGAGGATCTTGTGGTGAATGCTATACATCCTGGCTATGTTGACACTGATATGAGCAGCCACAAAGGAAATTTGAAACCAGACGAAGGTGCTGTAGCACCAATCTATGCTGCATTGCTACCAGAAAACACAGACATCAAAGGCAAATATATCTGGTTCGATAAATCATTGATGGAATGGACACTTAATGCATGAAAGCACAATCTCTTGGTTTTAAATAAGGTACACATGTATTATGTAACCTGATATAACAGATTTTGTGTACAATAAAAAATTATATATTTTGGTATATAGTAGACTTCCTTTTATCAACTACAATCAACAATATATTTATATATTATTACATGATACATTACTGTACACATTATATTTTAATATTATGTATACATGCACACGTAAACAATAAATATTTTATATATTGTTTATTTTATTTCAAAAATACATACAATAGATTGAAGATGTTCTTTTTACAATGACACTTTAAAATTGATGTACGATCTTTTTTACCGATTTTATTAAGCTTTGAACGAGAGTAGATATTTACACCATGAGGGTTTTGCATGACTGAATTTATTCCTCACTTTTGTTTCACAAAACGGTGAAAAAAAATCTTAAATCAATTTTTCAGCGGCCGTTGCAAAGGGGAGGCTTCAATTTTCAAGTCAATGGCTGATTCGTTTCCAAGAAAAATTTTTTAAAGTTTTTGGAGACGTTTGAATTTACTAAATTATTAAAGAAAAACGAGTCTTTCGTTTTCTGTCTGCTATGCCATGTAAAAATGTTCTAACAGAAAATTACTGCATCTATGCAAAAATAGAGGCTTTGAGCTTTTAAATGAATCCAGACTTACTGTTGTACTGTTTGTTTTCACAAAATGATAACAGTTTTAATAATGATAATTTTGTAAGAATCGGAAATGTAATTTTTAAATACTTTTTGGATTCATTACATAAATGATTCAGATTAACTGAATAATTATTTATCCAGCCTAAAGTCCAGTCCCACAAAAGCCAGTAAAGAGGAAGTCTGCTGTATTATGTAAATTCAATTTACATAGTGTCTTTTTATTTGTTTTTGTAATAATAAATAAACAAATGATATCTTTAAACCTAAGAACTCCATGAGCTATCTGGCCTGAACTGCAGCCTCTTTGCGAGCAGCATCTTGTAATAACTGGGTATCCACTTCGTCTCCTGGTAATTGTACATACCGTACTACTGATCCACGGATGAAACAATTTTTTACTGACAACTAAAATAAAATATTTTATGTTTTGATTGATTCCTTTATGAGATTTTAACTATTGTAGGAGCTACAAACCATGTGAGGATATTTATCCGGATCAGTCACGCTTATATCTGTTAGTTTTATATTCAGATACTGATCAACAGAGTGAAGAGTGCCGCAAATGCTAAAATAAATATTCTAATCAGTTCCACAAAAACCATTTGTTCTTTGTACCAGTAGACAATATTTTTACTAATTACCTTAGATCATTTTTCAATTCTACAACGACATCCTTGCCGATGAGAGATTTGAAAAACGAATAGAATAACTGCAACAAGTATTTCAAGGTTATTCGACCCATCAAGAAAACAAAGGTTAACCCGCCAAAATAGTAAAAGTAAACTCACCATTTTTGTTCAATAAAAGCGGTCAATATTTGTGGATATTTTCCGATTATATTATTTAAACAACATAATGCGAATAGAAATCGTATGTAAAGAGTATGATATTAACTACCGGCGAAAAGATCACTGTAATGACTATTTGTTTGTAAATGTCACCGGTCACGTTGCCGATGCTACTAATGAATATTGATGAAAGACGCTTCTCGATTGTTCTGTGTAACTTGCAACGTAGAAGTTATTTCATTCGTATACATAATAAAACGCCGTACAATTACGGATGAAATTATGAACAACAATAATATACAGTAAAAAACATAATTTAATAAATTCTATGTTCTAACAAAACATTTCGTTTGTATCAAACATCCATTTACAAACGTTGCTTTCGTTGATTGGATGCGTCCATCGGTTCTTACCGAGCCACCAATCGTTTTCTGTACTCTACATGATAATTTAAAGAACGCAGAAAATCCCCCTTATCGTCTACACGTTCAAAATACAGTAGAGAACAGTGGAAACTCTTTCTATCTTTACTCTCATTGGTCATAAATTTATTACTGTAGTGGTGCTGTCACAAATCTACAAGAAATCAACATTATCATGTCTGTCTCTAGTAGGTAGCTCATACGTAACCAACTGTATGTGACATTTATAAGAATTATATACAGGGCGTCTCAAAAAGTTCGAGTGTAATTGAAACGAATGATTCCTGAAGTGATCCTAAGAAACTATTTCCTTTGCCAATTTACAGCCAAACGCTTTGTTTTCGAGATATACGCAAAAAAATACGTATTAGAGTGCGGTAATAGCGAAAGGGTTTCGGCTTGGTCAACTACGCTAAGTGGGATCTGATTGGTCCATGTTTTCCGTTAATAACTCGAAATCTGAACGTTTCTGCGTGAAATGGAAAAGAAAACGATTGCTTAGAATAACCCCATTCAGTTAGATTAAAATATTTTTGGGGCAGCCTGCACTAGAGACAAGCCTTATAACATTATCCAATCTTGGTTTTCATTCTTGTCGAAGGAACGAAATGGTGGGGGGTAAAAACGCGACATTATAGAGACAAATCGCTTAGACGATAAGGAGCGTTTACCGTGCCATCAAGGTTGGCTTTTCAATAAACATTTGTTAAAAGCTATTTTTGCCTGCGATCGATCTCGTACGGATTTGTAACAGTAAAATAGAAGTTTGTTAAATTATTTTCGAAATGATTAAAGCTCGGTGCTTCTACAGAAAGATCGCCGCTTCGCGGTTGGTAACAGAAGGGCGTTGACATTTAATCAGAAAGGCGATACGAGAAGATACGTTTGTGACATTAATTCGCCAGTAGCAACCCGATCGGATTCGCCGTTGCACTCGGTCTCCCATGTATTAATCGAGAAACATGTCAATTAATTTAACGAAAAATAAAGACGCCTTGGTGGCCGCCTGGCACAGCGTAGTTGACGATAAATCGTCTACTGACTGGTAGGCTTGCATCTATCATCCTTCACTCATATAATTCTCTCATTCTCGGCTGTGCACTAACGTCACGGAACGAATGCGTTTGTTCAATTAAATCCCCGAAATGAATAGCATCTCTATATTTAGACGTTACGCTTTTTTATCGCATAGCTGTTCTATAAATAGCGCTAGGCACACAATTATCACCTACTGTCATAAAGCTAATGTTTTCTAGGTTTCTGTATGCACAACGAATTATCGTACAGTTTATCCGGAATAAAGAATGAATGCTACTTTTTCGTTCAGTCGGAACGTTAAGTTTTTAAATTTGTTTCGATCGATATTAGCGTTTACCTGAAATTTTATAAATAATCGATGATTATATTGGCCGCTTTTTACCATTATGATTGCATTTTGTTTCTTTCTGGTTTTGTTTCTTAAATGTAATGTTAATGCAAATCTTAAACAGGGCTGTATTTGGATATGAAGGACAAACTAACAATTTAAAGGTTGTCGGAACCGGGAGTGGTGGATTGGAGGAGATGATTGACCATTTAAATAGTAGTCATATCATGTATGCCTTCTCTCGAGTGATAGACACTAAGACAAGCCTGCCAAAATGTCTGTTGATCAACTGGGTAAGGATTTGATAACACTGAACCATGTATATTTACAATAGGACTTTCACCGATACTTAAATCCAGGAGCATTTGAATTTGAGTACTTACATACCTTTGTGATCTAGATTTAGGTGTACAACCAAAATAGATGTTTACTTGATCTGAATCCAAATAGTTTAACACATTATGTATTGGAGATTATGTGGACATTAACAGGCTTATATTAGATAGAATGTTAATTTACAACCTGGATGTTCTGGTATTTAGGTTCAAGTTATATAAAATTCGGATAAGATCTCAAATACTCATGCCCAGTCTTCTAAACCTGAACAGCAAGAGTTCTAGTTCATGATGTATATTCAAACTTACATTTTCGAATTACAACTGTATTTATTTCAGCAAGGAGAAGGCGCTCCCATAGTCAGAAAGGGGACATGTGCAAATCATATTAGAGACGTAGAAAAATTACTGAAGGGTGCTCATATAACAATTACAGCTCGTTCTGAGGATGATATGGAAGTAGATTCTATTATGGAAAAACTGGCTAGAGCAACTGCATCCGCGTATAAATTTAATGAGCCCAGAGGGGAGAATGAAGGGAATGCAGGTCCAGTTGGTACCACATATCGAAGGTCTGATTCGCATAGTCTTTATGAAGTCACGAGTCTCGTTTCTTTAAGAGAATGATGCATTTCACAGAGTGATCCCCGAGCAAGAGATCAATGCGATCGAACGTGATCAATTCTGGCAGAAAGAAGAATTGGAGGAAAAAAAGAGATTGGAGCAGGAACGTATTAAGTCTGAGAAAGAACGTTTGCGGCTCGAAGAAGAAGTCAGGAAGAGAGAGGAGAAGGAGGCAATGCTTAGAGAACAACAGGTAAACACTGTGCATACACTATTCTCTTTGTAACTGTGAAAACTTTGGGTCTACAGAGTCACAATTCAAGAAGAAGTGGTACTTTCACAGTTACGAAGGGAGTACTGTAATCTAGAGCTGTGTAGTCTGAGTCGACAATTTTGTTGATCGATTCTGCAACCCTGCTGTAATCGATAATCTTCGATGTCGAACATCGAAAATTTCTCTCATGCGATTTCGATGCGATGCTTTCGCAGGTTACTGCCAAAGAGAACTCAATAGCGCGACAGAAATTGGCAGAACGACGGGCAGAAGAAGCGTATAACAAATGCAATCGGGTAGTGCCGAGTCAGTACTACAACAGCGAGGTCGACGATCAGCATAAATCGCGAAGCGAGGAGCTGCGGCTGCAAAGGAGTAAAGAGACACAAGAATTAATTGCTCAAAGAACGATAAACGCGCGAGCTGTGTTCGAGCAGAACTCGGCCGCCGGTCAGATGAAATCTACCTCGGTGCAACAGCAATATGTACAAAAAAATAGTCACGTGGAGGCGGCTAAGAAAGCGCTGGAAGAGAGTCAGCAGAAGGAGATACCTCATACTAATGCACAGGAAGAAATAAAGACTGAAGTAAGCAAAACACAAGACACGGAGGAACCAGCTGTAGCAGATTCTGCCGCGAGCATACCAGAAACGGAAACGCAAACGGAAACGCAGCCTGTAGCATCTGATACGAGCGAGCCGCAAGAAGAGGTTGAACAACCATCAGCGACGAAAGAGGCGATCACTGAAGAGAACGAGTTGTACAGTCAAATAGGCAATCAGTACGTGTATTTCGATATTAACAATGAAGGGATGATAGCGAGGGCCTTGTATGACTATCAAGCAGTCGATGGCACAGAGATTACTTTCGATCCCGGTGATATTATCACGCACATAGAAACTATCGATGAAGGATGGTGGCAGGGTCTCGGACCCGGTGGGATCTTTGGTCTCTTTCCCGCAAATTATGTTGAAGTTATCAATTACGATGAACCGCGATAAGGAACAATTCTTGAGCATAGAATATCTGTTCTTTCGGTTGAAAATGAAACGATACTTAATTCTATTGCATACAAAATGTGATTCAGATTTTCATTTCTTTTTTTTTTATATAGTAACTCCGTACTTTCTTTCTGATAAATGAACGCGTCGTTTCGAGGACTTAGGCATGTTGGTACTCTGAATGATAAAACGAATAGCACGTACACATTTGCAATGAGAGAACAGTAATTACGTTTTAAATATTTAATGCACGCTCATTAATGCAGGAATTCCGTATTTCTAACGATAATTGCAGAGACAAGATTTTAAACTTTCATAGTCTTACAATGCCAATACATATATGAATGGCGAAGTACGTCTTCCCATGTTTACCGTCACGTCGAAAATTGAATTAGCTGTAAACGAATATATGTCTTTATAACATCCTCTGTCGGAAACCGACGCAATGATAAAAAAAATAGTATATTTAATAACTTAGCGGACACCCTTTAAATACATTTACAAAGTACATATTTAGGAACATGTTTAATTCTCTAAATAAATACTTAAATTTGTTATAGTAATCCCCGTGTGGTGTTCTAGATTCTGTGCAATGATCTCCCAAGTAATTTACAACGATTTTCGTCCGTGCCTTTATTTATTTAATTTTATACTCGGGTGCTGGAATATATGTATTAATAAATGATCTCAGTTTTGTTGTATTAAACTTACTTTACTATGCGATATAGAAATTTTTACAGGTAAGTGATCTTACTGAAATAAAATAGAATCACAATATCAACGTTGTACAAATAAAAATAAGTGAAATTATCTGCGATAATTTTGATTTTGATTGCCACCTCCGCTGCCTCCCGCGTGACTCAAAAATGCTAGATGACCCTTTGGACATTTGTTGGCATAGTGGCCTTTCGTTCCACATTTGTAACAGGTGACTTCTTCCAAAGGTTTTTGCGGTCCTCGCGGAGGTGGTCCGTTATGCATGTTCATGTGATGTGCTGCATGGGAATTGCCTTCTATTTCTTGTCTGACTTGAGCTTCTCTTACATCTGGTGGCATTTTGTTACAGTAGATAGCTTTGTGGCCACCTTCCCCACAGAAGTGACACGTGATCATTACTTTCTTTCCCTCCTTTGGTTGCATGTCTTGCACAGCTGGCAATTCGAATCTTGGGCTGAAAGTATTAGAAAATAAAACATAAATTCTGGTGCTGATAGAGCTAGAAAATTGGTTGAATGATTGAACTTACTGCATGAATTTACAGTTTGGTCCATCGGGACAAAAGCCAGCTAGATAAGCCATACAAAGGACTCGTCTCACATGTCTATGTCTACACAATGGTCCGTGCCTACAAAATCCACGATCATACCATGGACAGTCTCTGACTTTAGTTTCTGGATCGATGTGTAAGAATGGACATTCCTTATTGTGACAGGCATCTAACAATTGGTAATTGATTTAGACATGCCTATAGTGGAGAAACTTAATACAGTGGAACTGCATTTATATGAACCTGTTGGGAGTCAAGTTGGTTCACATAATAGGAGTCCACTCTACTATGCTTTTTCATTCATTTAATAATTCACGTTTACATAAGAAGATTTCTCTTAGTTAGAGTTCAGTTAACTAGGCACTGCTAGAAATTAGTTTATATAAACAGAGTTCCACTGTAGCATCAGAGAAAGTAAAGCATTCGATGTCTCTTGGAGATACTGCTGTTGGAAAATGGTTGGTATCCTTGAAAATGATAATGAATTGCATGGTACACTTACTAAACCTAGAATAGAAGTAACATTCTGGCATTTTCGTCATGTCATACTCGTGTAAAAACTCGCACTGATCGCCCTTTTTACAGAGTCCTCTTAACCAATGTTTACAAACGATCGTGCGGTCTCCTCGGACGTGCCTAAACGGGCATGAAGCTCCTTTAATGCAGGTGCCTCTCGGATAAAACTGACATACCGCAGCGGTGGATTCTACAAAATGATAGCAAGATAACAATTAGATAAATCGAAAGACAAGAAACCGAGCACCGTAGGCGTGAAATTATAAAGATCAAGGATATTGTTAAGAATTCAGAACTTGATAAAGTGGAATTTATTGAATTTTATTCGATTATACATGAACAATTAAACAAGTATAACGTGCTCCTGTTGCATTCGATCCGTTTGTGTTTTCCCACTGTCTAACCTAAAAGGAGAGACAGCAGTTTATAACAATTACGTACTGTCCATTCCAGTAAATGGTAAAGGAAGTGCTCCATATTGTTCGTCAAGAGCAACCTCGATGTCGAAGCGCATATGATCCACGTTCGCGACTATACACTCCATTATTATTTCAAATTTTCCAATTATCACAGTTAAGTTTACTCGTTCGACGCTTACACATCAACCAAACACTTTGTTCGGTCGCTGCCAAAGCGATTCACACTGAGATATTTATTTTTCGATATAAATATACATTTCCCGTTTATTTCCATCGACTCTCCATTCAAAAATACGATTTATTTACACTATTTATTGGCTAGATGAAATAATCAGAACTTGAACTTTTCGTACACATTCCTTTTCACGTGTGTTGACGATACTGCGGCCGTATGTAGTTCACATTGGCAGAGAAAATTTTTCCAGCGCCATCTTACGGTGAAGCTTGAAAACACGAAATTAGAAACATTTGAATATCCTGGTGACCCATGATCCAAAATGATATATAACTTATTGTTCGGCGTGACGCTTCGAGGCGCCATTTTCGCAATTCGATTGCGAATATCATTTTTAAGACAGAAATCTATTCCCTAGACATTCTGCAAGGTAATCAGCCCTTCGTGATCTCCGAGAAATGCCATTTCGGAAAAGGGGATGCCTCAACGTCCAAATCGACGAAAATCACCGAGATCTCTGGGTCCAACATTAGGAAAAACTAAAAGCGCACCCGTAATGAAAGCATTTTGAGAAAATTCTCATGTCAACTATGAATATCAGGCTTGACGATGCCGTTGGCAGAACCTTAAAAATCTCAAAGGGAGCAGCACCAAAAATCGAAGGGTGAAACCACCTCCAAAACCCGGTGTCGCCACCTAGAACGGTAGTTTGTTAATCTGAAAATGTCCTCGACGATTTCATTTACCGATATCTTACCACGGATTACCATTATTATATCGATTATATCTGTGGCGGCTCTATCTCCTACTTTCGCCGGTAGAAGGACAGTAGGACGAGACTTTCCCGCTAGTTCCTGATCCGCCTTCAGTTCATATATAAACCGTCCTTAACCGCTTTCCCCTACCCAACGTCTAAGGCAGGGTCCGCTAGTTAGCCTTACTGACGAGTCCTCTAGCGGACCTAGGACGAAACGTGTCGTGTGTTCTCTCCCTTCTTTTCTTTCTCTCTCCACCACACTTCAGCAACCGCCACAAACTGGTGACCCCGACGAAGAACAACACAACGCAACCTTCTGTGGGTGGAGATGACAAACAAAACTTACAACCAAGAGGGGGACAGTCACTGATCATCGGGTACTCGTCCATATTATTGTTCATCACTCTACTTGGCAGGAGGGGGGTTGCCCTCTCATTGCCGGTAGAGGGGACAGTAGGACGAGACTTTCCCGCTAAGTTTCCTGTGATCCACCTCTAGTTCATGTACAATACCGTCCTTAACCGCCTTCGACTACCCAGCGTCTAAGGCAGGGTCCGCTAGTCAGCCTTACTGACGAGTTCCTCTAGTGGACCTAGGACGAAACGCTGCTTACTTCTTTTCCCCCTCCTTCATCCTTTTCTTTTTTTTCTCTCTCCACCACACTTCTAGCAACCGCCACACATATCTTTTAAATAATAGCACAAATAGCACTTTTGTGCCCACAGCATAAAAAGCTGTATAGCCATCTAACGGCGGAGACCACAAGCAGTTTCACATTTTAAAGACGAAGTGAAGGAAACTTTACTATCAAATATGTACTGGTTTATTCGGAAAGTTCGTGTCGATTTTGTCGAAAGATTGAAACACAACGCATTTCAGTTTTGGTATGTATTTAATAAAAATAAATCGATACGAACTTTCCGGACAAGCCAATATAACTGTTATCCTCTTCACTATGGGAATCCCCCAAGTGGTTAACCGACCAGTGGTCAAGTGGTTAGTAATTTAATGGTCAGTTGGTCAAGTGGTCAATTGATGGCGATTTGCACTTGAATCTCCATGGTCAATTCTAGGTTGGCTGAATGTAGGGCCGCTGATCAACATCAAGGAATCCCAAGGTAGACCACTTTTCAAGGGGACCTCTAAAAATTGAAAGTGGATGTAAATGGTTGTGCCAGGCATCGAACGAACGACAAAGTCAAATGTTTCATACGTTTTACTTTATTTCCAACCGTTTTTATATGTATAACTAGATACATGGACGTAAATCACAGCACAACTCAAGGTTGTATAAACATTTATGCATTCGTTGGGAGTAATATGTACATGTGACAAGTATTTATGCGATTCACGCGACTGAGATTCGAACCAAATGCCATTTCAATTACACTTCAAATCGTTCTTTCCTAAAACCGAACAGTAACGGAAACGCGCATACTTTCAAGAGCACTATTGGCACGAAACTTGGTCAAACGAAACCTAGATCAAAATCGCTTGAAATCATAATTTGCTAATCTTTATATTTGTCTCTTGTTTTCATGATAACACCAAATCACCGTCAATCAACGAGGTACAAGAAGATATGAGAACAGGCAAATAAACGATGGATCTCTTCTATTTTTCTGAAGATCATGCTAATTAATAATGCGATAGTAATCCAGCTCATGTTTCGCCCTTGCTTTGACAAATCAACGATTTAAACTCCATCTGAAACAAAGTCATCAAGAAAATGTGTAGAGATTGTTCTTCAACAACATGTTTACATGTACAATCATTTTATGTTAAATCGGCGAGCGTAATTCGCAATAGAAGTTGAAGTGAAGCGAAGATTTGTGACGCGTACCGAATCTTCGAGAAGATTTATCTCACAACCAAGAATAGAATTCACTTCGGTATGTGTTTGTCGAGAGAGTTTAGGCATTTCGTTTTGTCTTTTTTGGTAAGCTCACAGGAAACGGCGCAACAAGAACATTTATAAAATAACCATACACTTGTGTATACGATATATAATGTATAATATATATATCTCATTTGTATATGTACAAAAACTTGTGTATACGAAATCTTTTTGTTTAAAGATCATAAAAAATATCGTCGGAAAGAACAGCTGTTTGCGAAGACGAAGAAGTTCGTTTCTGGGAAGCAACACCGTCGTCATGTGCTCGGCCCTTCTATGCACCAGGTGCACACGTAACTCCGCAAAGAACGCTAATAAAATATTTACTGAACAGCAAGAACAATTCAACGATCTGTGCTTCCGCACGAAACAATCGGAAAACATCATGATTAGTTCCCGTCGTTTAATATCAATTATCAAGAATCTCGACAGCATTCTTGGTAAATTGCGGATCCTCGTGTAAATTTCAAATTGCCCGTAGCAGTTGCAAGAAAACAGATATCAGATCTTTCTTTTCGTTTAGTAAAATCATTCCAATAAAAGGTACATCGATTTTCTTAAATCCTTTTAATTATGTTCACTGTCTTCAATTACACGTATTGATGATTTACTCTTATAATTCTCATCGAATCCGCAGTTTACCGACAAGTAATCTGTTATTCGGCGTCATCTTTCTTAATGCTGTACCTACCGGAAGTCTACGAAAAATATTCTTATCAATGATCAATGATTCTTGTTTCAAGATAGCAAAATTTCATTAGCATCGCACTACTCATTAAGAAATATTTAAACACGATTAACAAATCACCGGTAGGTAACGTCTTAAGCGAACTACCATTAAATTAAGCTTATCAAGAAACATTGGTGCGTCGTATCTATTTCTTGGTAAGACCGTGGATCCTTAGACAACTTGGTCGTTCAACGACTAATCCTGAGAAACAAAGTGCCTGCCAGTTGTAAAATCAAAAGCGAAAAGTATGATTCTCCCATATTTGTACTGTTCAGTAACGATTTTATAATACTCATCGTGGAGAACCATGGAACGATGGTTCTTCTTCTCCGAACCGATTTGCAAGAATTTCATGGATTTGTTTCTTTTTGCGACGTAAACATTGGCACTAGATTGCTTCGGTCGCGGTCATGGACGCTCGGAGGAAAGCGATTGTCGAAAAAGGAGAGAATTAGTATTACCCGAACGTAATGTCAAGCGGCATGCATTCAATTCCTGTGCTTGAGAAGAAGTGCTTTGAAATTGTGCTTTAGTCTCGTAAAATCTAGCGAGTCGACTATTATCTTTTTTTTTTTTTTTAGCGAACCTAACGCGCTATCGATACAATTGTAAACCTGGCTTTCACTTATCGAGTCGTCGACTAGCGGAAATTGTTCCTCGAATGCGTTTGTAACTGTTTTTAGTACACTGTTGAACGGTAGAACGGTCGTGTCAATTAATGTTCACAGAAAACCAAAACGATTGGCAGACTGAGAATGTGACCGTAGACTGCAGATCTTTCTACAAACTCATAATAATTCTACTAGCTTTAGAAAATGAAACATTAGTATTTTAAAAAATAATTCCTGCTTCCAGAAACGAATTGCAACAACCTGCAGATCTGTTATGCAAACTTAACATCAGAACTGCCGAACAATAAGTTCAATCATATACATTGCTTTGCATCTATTCAAACTTCATTTAATTTTTATTGTAACAATGTGGTCCATTAACACGTTCCGTGCTACATGTTCATTTAACCCCTTGCTCTACCATTTTCTTTGTAGCTAAAGTTATTATAACAGCTCGTCCCTAAAAATGTTGCAACATTTGATTTCGTTTAAAAAGAAAGGTATAATGCAAGGGGTTAATGCGCTAAAAATATATATTTTATAGTAAGTTTATAACTAAGCCATATGTAACCCAGATGGAAAAATGAGATATTATAAAATGTGTAGTAGAGAACAAAGCAAATAAGTAGCTTGGGCATGGAACGTGTTAAACAAGTACATTGGAAAATTATTAATGAAATCATTTTTATGACTTCAGTAATTGCAAAAGAAGTAAGCAAGAGACCAGTTATCTTGTCTGGTTTAATAGTTGTACTGATAAACTTGTCTGCGTCGATTTTGATAAAAGATTTAAAAATATTCTGACAGTTTCCAATTGTACAAACTCACGTTTATCATTGATCTGATGGTCTGTTATAATTTATTCGATGAACAATCTGCGAATTGTAACTGTCGTCTATTTTTATCGATAATTAAAAATTAACAAGCCTGACCATTGACAGTAGACAATTTCGTTTGGAAAATCTGCAGTCCAAGAACAATTAGTCTAAGAAAAGAAAGAAGTTCTACAGTGTTTTCGGAAGTAGAACGATAAGTCCCACTGTCGAGATTGTCGAGTACAGTGGCGCAGCTATTCGAGCGGACGGATAAGGGATGTTTTCATTTCCGGAAGCGAGAGAAAGTTTCTTAAACAGGCTAGAAGATCGTCTAATCCCTAAAATACTTTCGTGAATGGTACTCTAGACTGCAGTTAAGTAGTACTAGTAGTGTTAAATCTTAAACGTTAATCGTGTTCAAAGGTCGAAACTCGTTTACTGGGTGCACGAAGGTGAATCGCGGATCCGTTTAAAATCGTCCGCCGCCGATAGCGACAAAAATTCTATCTGTTTCTGTATACATATGTGTGTGTGTGTGTGTGTGTGTGTGTGTGTGTATCGTGTGTTTGTTTGTATAAGTGAAGCGAGTGTAATTTTAATAAATACTTAAACATTCTCTATCCAGCGTTAATTAAGCTTTAATAGTAACATTGTAAAAACCTTCGGCAGCGTGAGTCGGAACGATATAGTTAAATAGATTTATACGTATGGTCGAATGGCGACGAGGAACAGCGGTGAACAGACAGTGGCCGCCATTCGGGGAAAATGATTATTAAAAATAGCCCGATGGTGTGCTCGCTTGAAAATCGTTAAGTACAGTTCGACCAGCGACGAATCCGCTGTCTTCCCTGAAGCGATAAGTAACAAACGCGAGCGTATCGAAAATGAACGTTAAGTACCTCGGCGTATTCTGTCGGAACCAAAACTCGGCGGTCTCGCGGCCGGAAAGAGAACGGTATATGCGCAAGTGTAAAATCATCGGGCCGCGTAGCATGATTCAAATTACACGCGAGTAGCGAGGCAGTCGAGTGTCGCGAAACGAACAAAAATCGCGCAGGATCGTCCGTCGAAACGGTAAAACGCGTCGAGTATACTTGAGAGATTTGTATGTATGTTTTGTATGTGTGTGTATGTGAGCGAGAGAGAGAAAGAGAGAGAGAGGCAATTATCGTTAAATTACAATTAAAAAATGTTAACTTATCACAAATACAACCGCACGAACCATAAATGTATGTATATCTACAGGGTGGTCCATCAGAAATGGAATTTCTTATCGTCTCTTGACAAAGTCAGGGATACCAGCGTTTCTTTTCTCGATGGAACCGCGGGTATTCTCTCCCGATTGGAATCCTACCGGTCTATTCCTGTCCCGGAGACAGGAATCCGTCGAATTGTTAAAGAGAAATTGTTTATTTACAATTAAGATTGCACCGCGGTTGGCAAAAGTAAACTTCCGTTTTATAAATCTAAATCTTTTTAATTTTATAAATCTTTTGCGCTTTAACTGCCAACTGTGTGCGACCGATTTTCAGCTAGATTCCATAGACTCTTCAAAATACGGTGGCGTATTTTCGCGTTAACATTATCAATATTTAAATACGGTTAAAAAATGTCGACGGACAATTACACGATTTTAACGGGCCGATTTTCTCGGACACTTATCTACGATTTATTTTGGAAGCGAACTGTCCGAGACTAAATCTAACCACGCCGCGCGAAAGGGTGGACATTCTTCTACGGGAAACCATAAAGATACATTAAACAAAGAATATTGTTTGCGTTCGACAAAATAAAACGTCTCCACGAAACACGAGGTACTTTAACACTTTGACTGCCATGTCAGTCACATATGGGTGATAGAGTAATTTGTCCATTTTTTAAAATAAATTTGTACATTAATATAATCGTTGCACTACATTTAGTTGAAATATGTGTCACACATTTTAAATTTTAAATTGTTGTTTCGTCAAATAAATCAATTTGATTTTATGGAATTTTTTAGGCTGTCAGTTGGGCAGTTAAAGTGTTAATATTTCTTCAAACAAGTCTGAACGTTCACGAACCTACCAAAAATATATAATCGTATTTTGGAGAGTCTATCCAACAATTCTACGCCAAAATCGTCGGCGCGCCTCTCTCAGTTACATCACAAAAAATTGATAAAGTCAAAAAAGGTGGTTGCTCTCGAAGAGCAACCCCTGCGTCATAAAGCAACCTTCGAATTCGCATTCGGCGTCAAAGAAAAAACGTAAAAAGAATGGTTCAATAAATCATCGTCGTTCGATTAAATTATAACAATTACGTAATAATTTAAGGGACGAACGACGTCGCATCGGAGATTCTAGAAGGAATCCTATCGGTTCCACGGGAAAGAGGAAACTCGCCGGTGCCCCCGGAAACGCTCAACCGTCGTAGACTATAAATTTCAACTATTGTGCACGGGTAGGCAACCATTCGTAACGTGAACAGAGAATGATTCGATGTCTGATTAACCACACCGTTCGTCGCCAGTTCGCCGAGGAACGTCGTCACCCAATGTCTCCTGGAACCGTCGCCATTCCCTCGATTCCCTATCACGTAGTAAATGACAGCGTGTAGAAAACTGCGGTATGTACACATCATATTGATCCGACGTCTTCCAAACGCACAGCAGTCAACAACATTGAGCATTGGGCAGATACATATTATACACGTAGTCGTTGATTCTCTTTTTCTTTCTCTTTCTATCATCTTATTTTTCTTCATCATCATCATCTTCTTTTTCTTCTTCTTCTTTTCAGGAGCGTCGTCGCACGACTTGGAAGACTCCGCCGACGATACTGCTAGGTTTATCGAAGTGCAAACAGAAAGCGGTCCGATCCCTTCGTGTTTGATCGTAGGATCGGTGAAGGGTCGAGCGGTGAACACCCTGAGCGCACACATCCTCGTCGGGAAACAAAGAAACGGATTTTTCTCGTTCGTTCAGAGCTCCAACCTGTGGCCGATCCTCTTCGCCGATCAATCCCTCGCGCCTCTCAGCAAATCGGGATTAAACGACGCCGTGTTGAACGCCGGTTTCTTGCTGATGTCCTTCTGCACGAAGACACCCTTCCTAGGAACACTCCTCTCTGGACTCGGACTAGGACTAGGCGAGGAACTAGGCGACCTTGAACTGCTAGAGCTCGACCTCGATCTCTCCTTCCTCATCTGCTCCACCCGGGACTGATGTTCGTACAGGGGTCCTCGGATGATCTTCAACGTTGTCTCCAACTCGTACGCTCTGTTCTTCAGGCTGTTGTACAGGTCGATGTCCAGCCCGATTTGCCTGGCCTTCTTGTGCAGGGCGATCAGGTGTCGTCTGTTCAGCACGTCCGGCAACATGTATTCCTGCACAGGAGACGTTCATTTTGTAAATATTGTGGCACCAATGAGCTACAATCTATTGGAAAGATTTTTTCTTTGCTGGAATTATCGAATGATAAGTGCTGTCGTTGTACAGGGTTTTTGCGAAATCGTGGTACAATCGACAAGGGGATGATTCTGATGGAAAGATTAGTCGACGAAGTTTTGCTTCAACGAGTACCCAAAATGATGTTCACCATACATTGATTCGTCGAGGAAGTCTTTTCACGCGTTTCAACGATTACAACTTAATTTACTTCATGGAATTGTAATTTCTAGTCTACAAGCGATGTTCTGCCAGGAGACGGTTCGCCATCTTGCAGAGTCTTCATTTTGTCTCGACATTTATTCTTGCAAATGAGAGTCGCACGCAGAATCACGTAGAAAAGTGGCAGACAAATTTAGAAAGCACAGACCTGTTTAGTTAACACGAAATAGCAGAACCAAGCCATCGTGGTGCCATAAGTTACGAAGTAGGTGACCGGCTCCATGATGTCCCACGAATATTCCCACCACGTTAGCCTAGCCAATCCGCTGAATTGGACAGACATCAAGACCAGACACATCCAGATGAAGATGTTCGCTCTCCTGGCAGCTGTGGTTTCCAAATCTAACAGTTTCTACAACAGAAAAAAAGTGATCCCATTCTTTCAAGCTGGCAACCATAATCTCGCGACGCCTGGTCGCCGAGGAAGTCTGCCAGAGGTTTAACCCTTAGCTCTCGAATGGCAGAAGCACAGAAAGTTTCTCTAGCTGGTGGTACCAATTTAACCCTTAGCACTCCAAGCAATTTTAATTCCTAACTCGTGCCACGGCTGCAATTCGATTCCGATCGAGCCAAAATTTGGCATACACTCTGCCTACCCATCTAGAAACGTGTAGCCAAAATTACAAAAGAATCGGAGACCTAAAGATTTTTCACGATTTTAAGAAGGGGTATACCTTCAATATTTAGCGATTTCGTGGCAATATTTAGCAAATCTTTGAAGTCGTGCCCTGGCCAAACTATTAGAGCTATCGACATAAGCCCAACGGCAAAATCTTCCTCAAACCTTCCTCTTTAAGAAGAGCCCTCATTTTTTAGATTAGCGTTTCAGGGGACTTCAGGAAACTACCTTTTATCAACCCCAATTTTTCGCATTTTCGCCATTGATCGCTCCGAGATTTCAAAGTCGCGCCACGACTGCAATTCGATTCCGATCGACTTAAAAATTGACATACACTCTTACCGCGCGTCTAGAAACGTGTAGTCA
>CM052087.1:11921665-11939774 GCA_028453745.1 Agapostemon virescens
TTCAATTGTTGTATAAGGAAACAGATTTAATATTCTCATATTATAAAATGCATCTGTGTTATGCAGATTGATGAACATTCAACTGTTGTGTCAGGAGCAGAGCTTTAATGTTCTCATACTATTAAGTTCATCTGTGTTAAACAAATTGATGAACATTCAATTGTTGTCTGAGAAAACAGGTCGAATGTCAGTTGCACAATATGAGTAACATTAAACGAAATGAAAATGTTCTACGTCGAAAGAAATAATGTCCTAATCTTGGACTTAAAGTAGCTTCGAGTGCAGAGGGTTAACTCCCCGCCATTTTCTTTGCGACTGCAGTTACCGAAATCTCTTCGCCACGAAAAGTGTTACAGAAGAGAAAATATATTTTCAAAGGAATTAGATATGATTTTATCTAAAAACAAAGCGTTTGTTTAACACTAAACCTACCGTGCTATGAAAGCAACTGATTGTCTTCTAAAAATGGCAAGATTAAATTTACGTAAACTTTATACAGTTCATGTTTGTAACATGTGTTGACTAAAAATATTTGTTTAATAATTTCTCATCTTTGTAACATCAATATTTCCAAGATAAGAAATTTGGAATTTTGAACGTTGTTTGGAGTTTTAGAATTTGCCATTAGGTTCAGTGTTAAAATCTTCTCTTCTCTGTTACAAAATGGCGAGGGGTCAACACGTTCATGGCTACCGTTTCGCATACGTGCGACTATGCCAGCGAACGTGTTAAAGGCTTCGGCGAGATTTCGAAAGGTTTCGAGTATCTGCAAGATCCTTGAAGAAGCTTTCGCGAGCGCGATCTCGTTCTTTCTATAGTGGATCATTCGAGTGTTCTGTGTGTTCTGCGAGAGGAATTGCAAGTTAGCGTTGGCCGCAGGCTGTCTCGCGTTGACACGATCGACTCGGCAATCTAAAGTAATTTCCCTTGCACGATTGGTAACGGGGAATACGTGTTTCCTCCGTAAGGTAGCGCGACATTAGGAACACAAACGGGCTAGGAAGTAGCGAAGGCTGTTAGCGGCTCTTCTGATTGGCCAGTAGCTTGCTGCGGTGGTAGGGATAAACTGCCCTCGCCACAGATAAATACCTGAAGATCCGGCGTAGATATACAGTACATGCAAGAACGCCGTGAAGCTGAAATGATGTAGACAAGTGCCCACAATCACAAGACACAATTGTCACAAGACAATTCAAAATGGTGGATAGCACTATTTAACACTTTGACTGCCATATCGTCCATAAAATATTTAAAGATTAATAAAAGTAAATTTGTATGATCACAAATTCGTTGCAGCTAACTTAATTAAGTACATAAGGAGGTTGCAAGAATATTGTGTATCGTAATTAGTAAATTGCTTTGATTTAATTGACTTAATAATAATAAATTACTCTAATTATTTCAATGTAAACTTTCTGGTCAAAAATGTTTTCATAACTTCAATAATTGTAAACGAAAAAATCAGGAACCAGTCATTTTAACTAGTTCGGTAGTCAAAGCAATTTTTGAGTTTGTAGATTTGGCAGTTAAAAAAGTATATACGTCGCAGTTGCAATTCCCATAAATATTGATACAGCACGAGGTACGCTCCTCTTCCAACGTTTCAGCTTCACAGACTATTACGACTCGTCGACATTGCACTTTGAACTATCATCTGGTGGACGATGTAATCTCGGCTACGATGCAATTACAAATGAATATCCTAGGCCGAGTCTGCAAGTATGGCTGCCCCAAAAATGAGTTCCTTGAAGGGAGCGCGATGTAATTCCAAGGAACTTTTTCCTTTGCGAAAATGCTTTGCGAGGCTGCGTTAGGGCGTGATTGAGAAAAGAACACGGACCAATCGGAGCGCGCTCCGCCGCTGGGCGTGGCCGGATTGCTCCGCGTTTTCCGGCGGCAATTCCCTGGCGATGCCGCGGAGAGCATTTTCGCAACGGAAAATGGATAACGCGAAGGAAATTAGTGTACCGTTTCCCGGGAGACATTTATGGTTGTCGATTCGTATCGTGAAACGGCGAGGTGGGCCGTGCGGATTTTCGATATCAAATCATTCAATGTTGTAACCGTAAACGACTTCTGCGTGTCTACCGGCCAAAACGGCCGTACACTCGCGATCGCATAACAATAACTTCGACCGGGATCGTCGCGACTTTCTTTTTGTCTGTCCCCTTTTCCGATCAGCGACGGTTTCGAGAAATAGAGGAGAAGAAAAAAAAAAGAATAATAATTAATATATGCCGCATCAATTTCGCACGTACGAGCGAGCTGGTGATATCGCTCCCCGGTGCGCGGTCCACAAGAGATGTGTATGTACGTTTTAAGCTGGTTAGATTTTATACATGTATACGCTTGTAAGAATGTCCTCTCTTCATCTTTCTCTCTCTCTTTTTCTTTCTCTCACACACATACATACTGACTCATTCTCTCTCTTTCTCTCTCTCTCTCTCTCTCTCTCTCTCGAGTTACAAAAAAACACGTGTTGTAAACTATTTAAAAAAAAAGAAAATGGAGCGAAGAAGAAGCCGCGAAACAAAGAAACGACAAAAAAAAAGGAAGACGAGGAAGATAATGAAGATAGTAATTATTCTAACGTACTTAAACGTTTTTTCCGTTTCACGATGTGTTGTAGCGTATAAAAAAAAAAAAAAACAAGACGTGCACATACGTATATATACATATAGATATATTATATATACACAGAATTATATATTAGATATGTCGATATACATATATATGTCGAGACTCGTTTCCAGCTGGTCTGATCGGGTATTACTTTAATAATTATAAATTGCGTTAACCTGGCAGCGATGCGATTGCGAGATGATTAAAACAGATTATAAAGAGGAGGAGGAAGAAGAAGAAGAAAATTTAAAAAAAAAAAAAAGAAGAAGAAGAAAACAAACGCGAGAGAGTGGCGCGTGTGCAATCACGGAATATAGTTTATTGTATAGCGTGTACACTGTCATGTCGACGACAGTTTAGTGAATCCTTAGTCCAGTTTGACAATGAAAGAAGAAGTGTTTGACGACCGACGAAGTCACAGCGAGGAGTGGGGGAAAAGAGAAACAAAAAGAAAGATGGCGCGTTTCGTTGGTCGATTTGTTGGCACGATCATGCAAGAAAAAAAGAAAAACGGAAAACTGGATGAATGAGCATCGGGGAGAATCTTCGATCAGGAACATTCTCTGGGACGCGAGAGTCGGGATTCGATTGTTCTCGTTTAGTGAGTTGCTTTCCGTTTCTCTAATACCTAACCACAAATTAACGAGGCTTCAAAAGTCGGGCTGTGTCTCGCGTAGCCATGTCGGATAGACGCTGAAAATGAAACAAAAAAGAAAAAAAAGAAAGCATCGTTGCTTGAGTTGTTCTTAGTTGGTAATCTAAAAAGAAAATGTACACGGCCCCGTTGCTACCGATTCCTATAAGTCTACCTTGCAGACTGCTGATTTGATGCATTTATAGTAAAACGCACTGACGGCTGCTTATTCGACGCGAACGACACCGCGGTTCGTCCTCTTTTCGCACAGTTACCCCATGGCAAAACATGGTGTCCTATAATTTATGATAATGAAATACGTATACTACGATCCCGGCTGATAAGCACTGTAAGTGTCGTCTTTTTCGAACCCCTTCACAACAAGGGATACAAATTTTCATAATCGATTACAATTTTGATATTTAGTTCACCAACATCGGCAGTCTAGAGCTACACTCGTACATGGCGTCCCAAAATTATCAGAATCGAACTTACACCTCGCGTTGGTGAGGTTATGTTCGCGTTATGTTCAAAAATGATTTATAAGTGTTCAAAGATGTCCAAGATGATGTCCAAATGGCAAAACTTATTCGAAAACGTTTCACTACTCTTTCTGCAACGGCAGAAATATTCCAAAGAGTTTGACGTTTGGTTATCTGTACTTTTGCAAAAGTTCAGAACACTTATGGTAATTTAACGAAACAATTAATGAAAATCTTTGAACGCTTAGGAATTTTTTTTATCTGTTTAGCCTCGCTAAAACGGTCTTTTGGGACAGCTTGTACATGACATTAGACTAAATTGGATGAGCCGAGTGGCGCAGCGGAGAACTGGGCCGGAGATGATACTAATTCATTCACGTTTCCGTGACGAGTCGATGAACGTCTTTTCCTTGGTTCCCGTTCGAACATGTTGCCACGTGCAAGTGCTGTGTCGACGATGATCGACGTGCAAAGAGTAAAAGAGGAAGAATGGCGAAATTTCGGCGAAGAACCACGCGGTGTGCTTGACCCGTGCTCGATTATACGACGATACGTAGCTACAAAGCTTCTTATACAGCATCACTGCCGGATTAAGTAGCGGCGTTTACTATTTTTTCTTTTTTTTCCTTTTTTTTTTCGACGAGCCTCACCTTGATTTGACGATTCACCCAGTTTCGGCGCAGAGATACCGTGCGAGAACCGTACTTTTAGTTGATCGTACAAATTCGTTGACTATATGTTCACGAAACAGTCACTAACTCTGACATCTTGCTCTCGTATACTTACTCAAATATGGTGTCCATACGATGGTGCGTGCAAACATTCTATATATATGTATAATATATATAATGATTAATTATTATAATATATATATATAATATGTGTAATAATATATATATTATATATACATAAATATAAATATTTGGCGGACCCGCGATTTTATTCGCCGCCTAACATTGCGACGAAAACGTTACTTGTCTGTTTATTTGCCCGAGGCGAGTTCGTATTCGAGAAGCGAGAAACATTAGACGTACAGTGTACTATGAATAGATAGCATAATGAAAATTAATATATAATAAATGAATGGACCTGTACACCCATCACGTGTTACTCCGTACGCAAAAGCTCTCCTAGCTTCTCCGCCTCGATCCTTAGTAAGACTGGTTCACCGCTTCCCAAGTCAATCTTTGGAATCTCTTTCGTTTCACAGATTCTTTTAACGAAGTTGTTGGTTTTGTAAATGATGTTTTCATTAAAGACAATGTTTATCAGTTTATTCTTATCTTTAACAGAGTTATAATTACGGATTTATTTACAATAATATGATATGAAATTGGTTAAATTCTGGACCTTGATCGATAATCAATAATCGCTAGTGAATTTAACTTACCGTATATCGTGTTTTGTAACTAGATATAAAAACGCTAATGCTTTTAACACAGGCCAACTAATTTGATCTTT
The DNA here is from genome assembly GCA_028453745.1 of Agapostemon virescens. NCBI lineage: Eukaryota > Metazoa > Arthropoda > Insecta > Hymenoptera > Halictidae > Agapostemon > Agapostemon virescens. The sequence goes on from CM052087.1 coordinate 11,926,865, forward strand.
CACGTGGTCTGTATTACTCATATATTTGTCCTTAAACATCGCGTTTACGTTGAGTTTATAGTCTAATAGTCTTTCCATAGTGTTCTTTGTCGATATTGCTTCACCTCCAATGAACAGCTTAAACCACTTTGCTGTTGTGTTAGTGTGCAACACGTACATTGTGTCTGGCAAGAACTTCGATTGTGATGACTCTAACTGTAGATCTAGAATGGTCAATATGGTATATAATTAATAGACTGTTGATTTTTATGCAAAATAAAAATTGTTTAGATTAATCGCAAAGCATGGAATCCACATAGTATTTTTAAATTCTGTAAATGGTTTTACTGTTTTACATTTGATCTACCCATTTCTATAATAAATGCATAAAATCGGTAACCTAATTATCAACGTTCTACCAGTAGGTTATAATGGTGTTAGCAGAGCATGTACGTACTGTGTTTTAATTGGATGCAAGACATTATTGAAGCAGCCAGTTGATGTTGGATATGCATACGCTTGATCTTTGACGATGCCTGTAGCCGTACACGTTCTGCTTCTATTACATACGCATTGGCGGTAGGCAAAACTGGAATTACGTCCAATACCTTAGTATAAAATAAAGAATTGAAGAATTGTGGTCGACCGTATTTTTAGAGTGAATTAGATATTTTTGTAGAGTATTTTCTTTGATCAGTGAAATACTCACACTCTTAATTAAATCAAGGGTGTGACTTTTGGTTTCTTCAGTTTCCCACTCTTGCCAATTCCAATCCAATATAGTAAAATTACGGTCTATAAGCGTCCAAGCTACCATAGTAGGACTAAAGTGAATTGCTAGCACTGTCTTTATCTGAAACAATTAATAAAATTCTTCAACAATCTTAGCCCTAATAATTGTATAATTGGGAGCTTGTTCAATCTAGATGCGAATATTTTTCAAGAGTACATAATATTGGTAAATTTAATAAGATTTAATGTCAACAGTCAAGAATTATTTAATGACAAATAGAAATTTAAATCTGGGTATTGGAGTACATGCATGTTCACATACTACCAACTCTAAATATCATTATCGAATATACTTTGTACCTTGTAGCTATTTATCATCTTTGGTGTAACTTTAATCTTGTATTCCCTTGACTTCTTTGCTTTATTTGTTGTGGTAGGTAAACTGCTTGGATCATTTTTAATTTCATGTAGTTCTAACTCATCTGCAGCCTTGGAAGATTCAACTTTAGACAGATGAGGTATTAACGGTTTGTCTTGTGATTCATTGAAATACCTATACAATGATCGAGGCAACTATCATACAATAATAATCAATTATATTGTATTAAATTATACTTACGGCTCCAAATTTAATTCACCAGTTTTATTTTCTATTATCAACGATTCATTTTCTTTTTTACAAAGGTCACCTTTGCAATTGATATTTTTCATAGTTCTTTCTGGTAGTAATTCGGAGTATCCATTCAAGAGATGAATCCATGGGTACTATAACAACAAATATATTATTATTGTTTTTTATGTCGTTATGAATTATCACCGTAAAATGAAAGGTTAATCTCACCTTTTGTAGTCTAACTTTGCAGAATGAGGTGCCTAATATTTTTAACATGTTTGCTTCAAAGTTTTATTACTCTTTTCATTAATAATGGATGGTTAAATGGTTAAAAGGGTTAAGCTCACAACGAGGTAGTCGTACAAACTTTATCATTTTATGGAAAAGTGAATAATACAATAGAAGAACTGCAAATACACAACTATAAACCTTTTCTAGTAAATATATTATTTACATAAACCAATTATTTAATATGTTACAATAACGATAACTCAATCTTGCTTTCATAAATATTTTTATGGATTACTCTCAGGTAATTTAGTTCAATCATCTTACCTCTAGATGGCTATAGCGTTCTATGTACAATTCAATAAATTGACAGACCATAAATGACACAAAACTTTTTCCAGTTTTCATAAAAGTGCAATAATTATAGAGTTTTATGATACCAAATGGACAAATAAGTTAACAATAAACAATTCGAGACTAACCACATTAATTTTAAGTTACTCCTGTCGGTGTAAAAAGTATTCGTACACCTTTTAAAAACGAATAACTTTTTTCAAATTGAACCAAATGACTTGAGCTCTGTTAAGATGCTATTTCTACAAAACTGTTCAACAGAATTATTTGTCCACGTTTAAAAATAAATTTGTACGTTAATACATTCTTTGCATTCAATTTAGTTGATATCTGAAGAATACAAGAAGGCTGATAGATAATTATATGCCATACATTTAAAGTTTTCAATCGCTGCTTCATTAAATAAATTAATTTGATTTTATGGAATTTTTGAGGTCGTTAGTTGGGCAGTTAATATGTTAAAGAGTGTAAAAATACTTTTTGTATCACCTGTACTTACTGGTTGTTTCCATTTTCTCGATTGGTTTATCAGTTTCGCCACAAGACGGCGCATCATTTACTCTTCCCGCTCAATTCTTTATTCGTTGAATTTTTGTTAAATGTTTAGGTCCCGCTAGTATTTCATCGTCAAAACAATTTGATGAACAATGATCTTAAAGTGAAATGTACCTTTCTACAGATTCTTCTGATCGGTTGTTGTATTACATGCATTGAGTATCTATTGTACACACGTGTACCATCTTGTTGTTTGCATTTCTGTGCGCAACGACGAAATTCAAATTGTTTGACAGTAGTGTTCCGTGATGTTGAAGTCATAAACATTAAGATTGGACGAATATTTAAATATTTATCGAACGAGGCTGTGAGCGTCGTTAAAAATGCAAAACAATTCGGTGGGTCGTAGATCGTCTACGAATCCCGTGAGAATATCCACATTCGACAGAGATGAAAAGAGTGTGACGCGAAACGATACAAGAAAGACGCAAACATTAAAACCAAAGGTTTCCATGACCTCCGCGGAAAATTCATTTATTCCCAGGGTTCGACAAAAATCATGCGAGAGAGCCAGCAATAGAGGATCGATTCTAAAATCGACAGGTAAATAATTATTATCCCTCTTCTTAAATAAAATAAACTTTATGCTTATTGTTTAATAAGTTACTCTAAACACCTTATATATACAGCACAAGAACAAAATTCTAATATTCTTTTCTTAGGTAAAACACCACTTCGTCATGGACCAGCAGCACCAATGACACCAGGCACGAATGCTGGAAAACATTCTGTGCTTCTTATGGTCGGGCAGTCTAATAAAATTCATACTGCCCTTCCAACTGGACGCAGATCCTTATCTGCTGATCGTATCAGCAGTCTAGGAGCCAAAGGTTCCAAAAAAGACTCGAGACCTTTGACAGACAAAATTTATCAGGCATACATGCTCAACAAAATAGATACATACTTTAATGCAAATCAGCTTACTCTTATGCTTAACAGTAATGGTAGTATAAAGCCTATTACTTTGAAAATGTTTGTAGAAATTTCTGCTTACTTTGTTAAAACGTTGGACACTAAATCAATTTTAACAATTAACAATTATGTGGAAGAGCTGCCAAAAATTGCCAAGAAGCTTCATTATCCTGGTGTTATCACTAAATCTTGGTTAAAGACTGCTAATGCCATGCACTCCTGGCCTAATGTTTTGCGCTGGATCTGTTGGCTGGTGGAAATTTCCGAAATAAGAGAAATAGCTCTGGAAAATTATAATTTAGATAATTTGCCTTTCATGGGAGATGCAAGGGAGGCTGATATGCATAAAAATACTTTCATTTCTATGATCGAATTCTACAATGCTTGGAATGATGTAAAACTCGATGAGGAAGAGATAATGGTTGCAAAATACTTAGAAGAGCTTGGGCATCTACATGGAGTCACTGACAAAGATTTAAGCACTGCTCAGTTTGAGTTAGAAGAGAAGCAGGAGAAATTGCAGGCAGTAGAGGAAAAGGCTCAGAAGGTTGACGAAGATTTCAAATATTTACAGGAAACCTTGACAAACTTACAAAACGACGAAGAGAAACAACTAAGCGATATAATAGCGAGAGAGGACTACATAAAAACGATTACTTTCGACACCGAACAAATAAATGCCGACTACAAAATTCTGAGCGATCAAATTAATTTGCAAACCAAATGCCATGAAAATTTGCTTTCTCAAATTAAACAACAGCCAATGTCCAAAGAAGAGAAAGAGAAGATACTACAGAAATGTAAAAAGATTCAGGATTACATGCAACAGTTTGACGAGCATTTACAGGATATACAGAAAGAGATCTTTACAATGGACATTTCATTAGCGTCGATCAATAACGATTTAACGAAAGTGATTCTAACATATAATAAGGAAATCTTTATGCACCTTAACAACGATATGGGCGTTGATTTGGAGGAATTAAAAATGCCAGAAACGGGTATTTTACATCCTCAGATTATGGATGTATTACATACTAAAGCTGGTTTGATGAATGATTTCAAAGAGTTGATGAAGAAACAGATTATTGAGAAAGAACGTATCGTAGAATTGAATTCTAACGAGATAGAAGACCTTCAAGAGAAAATGAAGATCTTAAAAGATGAGAGTAGCGATGTTGCCAATGCAATCAAGGAAAAGAAGAGTCTCATGAATAAGATGAAAACAGATGCTAAGAACGAAGAGGCAAAATTGAAAGAACAAATAAAAGCGTTGCAAAATGATATTAAGGAGATACAAGATTCGATGCCAGTGAAAAAAAATATTATAGAGGATTTGAAAGAAGCGGCAGATAAATTGGATGCAGTACAGAGGAGGAAGATACACATTGAAGAGTTCTCAAAATTATTTTTCGATAAATTTTACAGTATCTTAAGCGATCACAGAAATGAAATTTATAATATATTGACAAAGATCAATAAATAATTCAGTACATGTAATTAAATACCATAATTGTAATATATGATTTTAACAAAAATCACAATTTTATATATAAATGTATAATAATTAACAATTAGGCTCGATTTTTTGAACGCATATATATTATATTATTTTATACCTGCATAAAATTAATGTCTAATTAATATTTTAGGATTTATAAATAAGATTTTAACACCCGAAACGAAAATGTTCTATATTTGTATAAAAGGCGCCATGCGATTGTTTGAATCGTAACGTGGAAATAGAAAGTTCCTAAAAGCGCGGTTATACGATTTCGATTAATTCCACGCATGATAATCTGATAAGTTGAAAATAAACATTCCAAATTTTTCATTGAATTTACATTAAAGACTACAAAATACACGATGTCGTAAACAATTACGAAATTCAACAGTACACACTGTATGTGTACGTGTTGGTGTATTCTATTTGCGAATTAATAATTTTTCCACGAGATACCTAGATAAAATAATTATGCTAAATTATTTGTCACGTACGACAATATATATATTATAAGCGTCAGGGTAAATATGTTGGCACACACCATAGCACAGTACGGTGAGTTATCCAGTACACAATGGACGTGAGTTGAACTGAGTAACAGGTTAGATGGATCGTAACTGTCAAAAATTCTTCGATTTTCCGAATTGTTTGCGACTAAATAAAAATGTTTTCTTCAATATTTCAGCATAATGAGCAATAAGGCAAACACTGCGTGCAAAACTGTCGCCACTAGGTCCGACAAAAGTATAGTTGAGAGCAAACAGTTTATGGTAACGCATATTTTGGATGTACCGTTATATGTATTAGGTTGTTGCATATGAAATATCCGATGTTAGAATGTAAATGTTTGAAAGTGTTTCCACAAAAAAATTCTATTATAAGCTACAAGTTTATTGTGAGTTATTTTGAGCTATAAAGCTAATCCTTAAAATCCTATTTTCAATTTTAATTTAGATGTCTAGTTTTACTTGTAAATTAATTTAATGGCAATTTTATATGCGTGAAAATGTAACATACTGACAATAGAAAGTTTCCTATGATAAAAATAAGATTATTATTCTTTGACAAAAATTCTCTTGAAAATAAGAGAAACACATGTATTACAAAAACATTCAATTTTTACTATAATGCAGTTAAAAAATTTTGAAATTCATTTGCAGAATACATTGTGAGAATACAAATTTCTTTAGGTAAAAGTTTGCATTTGTTTACATTACTGTTAAAAATCAGACATTTCATACACAACAACCTAATGAAAGTGGATATTCTGTAAATACTAAATGTACTCCAATGTTTGTAGCCCACTTCCCAGACACCTTCAGACGAGCAGATTCTGCCTGATAATTGTAATACTTTGATTGAAGTTACTGTGAAAACAAAAGGGCGTAAACGTACATCTACAATGGTCAGCAGTAGTCCGACTAGTCACAAGGGTATAGAGGAAAAAAGAAAACCTGGCAGTAGTGGTGATTCCCATTCAAGCTGGGGCAAAGTTCTAAGGGAGCAGAATCGAGCAACCATGAAACAGACTCTGCAACATGTTGCAGTAAGAGTACCTGCTTCAAGGCCAACAAAAAACAGATCTGATATTAAAGATTCCAAGAGGCCATCTTTAAATAATCAAAGGCATGACGTTAGTGTTCACACTTTATGTTTCACAAAAACCTACAGAAACCGTTGGATGATTAATCAATCCATTTCATGCAGCAGAAACATTTTGACGAGATCCCTGTTAAACAGTCACTCTCGCAAAAGAAACTGGAAGAGCAGACGAAAAGCACACCACGTACTTCACATCCATCTACCACATCTTTGCCAAGCTCTGCCAAATCTGTTTTAGTCATTGATAGAAGGGTACAGTGCAGTGGAATATTTGATTCTACAGACAGATATGGTGCCTTCAATCCAGTCCGCACATTAGGGTTCTTAATGAAAGAATTAGAGGACTTGGTAAAAGATGACAAAGCCAGTAAGATTTTAACTGATATGGAGCAAGTGTTGCTTAGACTATCCACAGACTCGGGGAAGACGTATACAATGGTGTGTTTACAGAAGATCAATGAAACATTACACTCATTTATTGTACATTCAAAACAATATTAACTTATAGGATGCAGAAGCTATAGCGCTCCGTTCAAAATTAGAAGCAACCACGCTTAAATTGGAAGAAACAACCAGAGAAATGAATGTCATGTGTGAAACGTGGCGAGAAGAACGTGATTCTTTACAACGGTATATTCGAAAAAATGTCTAGAGCGTCGCATCGATTTTATCGTTGAACATGAAATTTGAGAAGTATCTTATTTTGAATAGGCAAGTTCTGAAACAAATTGCATTGTTAAACGAAGCTCGGGAAAGGCAGTTAAATGCTGAAACGACTACGAAAACATTGAGGAACGATCTGGAGGATGCGATGAAGATAGCTCAGTCTAAAGAGAAGAAAATAACCGAGTTACAAGAGGGGATAAGAAACCAAGAATTTTCGCAAAAGGTTATAACGGATTTAAGGACGAGTCTTGCCGAGCAGTCGGAACTTGCGAGGCAGAGGCACTTGGAGGTGCAATATTTGACCCTCGAGAAGGACAAATTGTCGGTGTTATGTTCGTACAAGGATTCGTTGCTAGTTGAACTTAGAAATTCGATTAAGTAAGTTGTAAATCCATTAGCAGTAGGCTATGATGTATATGGACAGTGTATAATGTATTTGTGCACCCTTTAAAAACGAATAACTATTTTAAAATTGTAAACTAATCTTTTTAACGGCTCAAAACAAAAAGGAATTCTGATGGTAGCTTTAAGTGAAAAATAATCTTTAAACATTTTTAGGGAGTTGCAATGTCAAATTACGGATCAGCTGAGCAGCTTGAACGTATACGTACAGCAAGAGACTACCAATTCTCAAACTTCAATGGTGCACGGGGGTCGTGCATGTTCCTCGCCAACTTCGTCGTCTTCTCGAGAGTCAAATATGGCTTCTTGGCACGACATTTCCGACGTGTCTTTGTCCACAGTGGATCGTGAACCATCTAAGAATATAGATGACCGGAGGTTCATACGGAAACCAGAGAAGGTCATGGCTGTTTCAGAGAGTCGCATCGGGAATTTGGGAAAGAAGCAGACGAAGGTCAACAAGGAGTATCAGGCTAAGGACTCTGCCAATTTGGAGTTCGTTAGCTTACCTTGCGGAGAATCCTCGCTCATGTTCTTGCCCTCTTATAAGGATCTTGGTTGTACGGAAAATAATCAATCAGGTACAATAATCGGTAAAGTTGCGTTATAAGTTTCGGGTTGGGCGAGATCCTGAAAGTTTGTCCGACCCGTATGTTCAACCGTTCGAAAACATAAAAGAATTTTAATTTCAAATCAAAAGCGTATTTCAAATACAAAATGTAAATTATTTTTCAGATAACTTAGGGAAAGAGGACTCGACATTGGTTCATAAAAGAAGCGAGAATTTGCGAAGTGTAAAGAGCTTAAGCTCGCCTCCGGAGAAGCTTACCGAGACAAAATCAGGAGAAGAAGATCTGCCGAAAGCTCAGAAACCTTTGGAACTACAGAGAAAGCAAACTCTCGGGAAGAAGTCCAGCTTGATCGAGGCTTCCAATCTATTGAAAAGTAATTTATCTAATAACCTGATAGGTTCTAGTATATCGGAGGTGTTAAATAATATATTTCACGACATTAGAGTGCAAAGTAGAATGCCGGTGAAAATTCCAAGCCCTCCAAGAAATTTTCCACATCCTGATTGGAGCGATAGCACATTGCCAAGTATCAGTACCGCTTCCGATATGAACGTGATACCGTCAAACGACACGTAAACACGCGTCTGAAAATGTTCTTTGTTGCGGGACAATGTTGCGACGTCATAATAGTCCTCGTTAAATTATTATTTATCCACAGAAACGCATTTGTCGGGAAACATAAAAATCGAGTTATATTTTCTGATCTCAATGATTTAACAATATAATTTTAAGTAATAATATACAGAAGACATATATATGTACACAGTATAAATTGTATCAATTTTTTTTTTTTGTTTGGCTTAAAATGTATTTTCCTATTTAATATATCTGCCGTTTGATTTTTCTTTTTTTTTTTTTTTGTAAATGTGAGTGAAGTTTGTACACAAGAATATATAATTTGAAAAAATATCGTTTATAAATGTACGGTGTGTGTGAGAGTGTGTAGTTGTCGACAACGGAATGGACCTGTTAAACATTAATATTAACGTGGGGCTTTTAACGCGACGCACGTTAACACCAAAGTACATACACGGAAATGTATTGTATATAATATATAAATCTATATATCGGTGGATATTTGTTGGCATAAATCAGGAAATCTCGGCGAGAATGTGCGAACGATCGTATCGATAATTTAGCGAAATAAAATTGGAATACGTTTGATGTGTGTCCTTTTTTTTAATAAACAATATACATACTCATTGATTCGGCTACCTTCACATTAAGAAATAGCAAGGATACAATATAAATATGACATGAAAAACCAGGTGTATATATATATATTTTTTATCACATATGTATATATACAAGTAAAGTATAATACTTATATTTTGTAAGTCTTAATAGGATTAAAAGGGAACATTTTAGTACACGTAAAACATTCATCAATTTTGCATAAAGACGTCTTGAAATACATATACATGTTTCCCAGTAAGCGTGTACGATCGTGTACTCTTATTCTTTTTCTCTCCCCGCGGAAAAATTCGATCCTCCATGATTATTTTATTTTTCATTTTCTGTTTCCAGCGACCGAGAAACTGTTCATCCGCTAACAACTATCGTAATACGAACACAGTCCTAGCATTCGATGCGCGATTAAAATAAGTAGTGTCAACTTCGAGACGAAAAAGACTGTCTTCGCATTGAAATGACTTCGATGAAAATTGTGATAAAACTTGAAGTATTAAAAACCCTTTATTTAAATTATGCGCCCTATCTCACGGGGGAACCTTCCTCGACCTGATATCGAACGTGTTTCCGTTTGTTCTCGACGCGATCGCGTGGGTTTAAAGCCGTGAAAAATATGAATTTCGACCCGTAGAATTTTGATTTCCGCGCCATTGCCCGCGTCCGTGCGCCACGTGACCGTAAAAAATCCGTTATACCTTTTGTGAGAAACGATTGCGCCCTCGAAGAAAATTCCCCCGACAATATATTCTCGCGCGATATATCGAAAGATTAAAGTTCCCTTGATCGGAGATACGTATACTTTCACGTACAGGTCGGTACGGTTTTCCTTACGACATAACTCGTGAATGTCTTAAAAACATAAACTATCATTTGATTTCTTAATGCTCGTCGATGGTCTCCTTAATTAATTTTAGAAAACGTTCTTCCGTTGCCTCTTTCTTCCCCCATTTTTCCACGGAATCATAATACAAAAGTCTTTGGTTACTCTCTACGAACAAGTTAGAATTCGAAGATCGATATACAGGGTGTGCCGAAAACCGTGTTATGCTTCATTGAAACGTATGATTCGTGAGGTTAGTCGAAGTAACGTTTTACATTGTCAAAATAACCTTCGTAGCTTCGTAAAAAGAAAACCAACAAAAAACAGACCAATCAAAGTGCGCTATTACAGCGAACAGATTTCAACTGTTGGTTCCACCGATTGGTCTATGCTTTTCTTTAAATAGGTCCTTAATATAGCCGCGGAGAGTTACTTCGAATGGCCTCAAGAATAATTTCTATTTCACGTGTTACGCATCCGTGTATTTTAGTTTCACAAACATTTGTGGATTTCAATGCACGATAATACAGAGTGTCCGAAAAATATTCGCGTTCCTTCAAAGAGGAATTTTCGAATGTAATTTCGTTTTTTGAATTATTAATGAAAAACACGAACTAATCGGAACGTGGCTGTCGCTAATGGATTCTGGCGCGGCGACAGGTCCTGCCGAGCGAGGCGCTGCTATTGGCCGAGCCGAGATACGTCCAGGCTCCCATTGGTTCCTGTTCTTCGTTAATAATTCGATACGACGAAATTTTTGGGACACCTTAATATTGAACAGTTAAATGTGGATCTATTGTTGACAAACAAAAACACATCAGTATACAAAAATACACAGAGTGCACACGTGCTCGTTCAGTTCATGTCCAACTCAAGAATCACCCTTCTCAAAGGAGTACAACATTCCGGGCACACCCTGTATAGCAACGATAATTATCGAATGGAGTCGCGAGCGCGAGCGCGCGCTCAGCAAATCAGATAGATCGATACCTATCGATAGTTTCGAGTTAAGACCGAAGTTGTACAAAGGGGCGAAGAACGTAAGTGTTTATGGTGCTGCCGTGGCTCGAACATTTCTTTGTTTTTCTTTTTCTTCTTCATTTTCGTCGACGTACATAAATACTCGCGTTCGTATATATTCTCATTATTTGTCGTATGAAATTACCACTGTCTCGGCAATAATCTACGATACACCGCGGATCACAAAATTCTTTCGTTAATTTACGTATCGTTATCGTAATGGCTCTGAGGTATTACGTACATTCATGGTTTTAAGAAACTCGGCAACTATTCGTACGTCATTCGAATCCGTCCCCGGGAGGGGGATAATCATTGTCGAAACGGAAATTTGCATTTGTTCTGATCGTTTTGTTCGGTGTGATTCACTCTGTTCATGATCCCCGTAACGGATTTTGGATTTCGATGACCAACATCGACCGCCAATTGACCAACCGCCATTTTTCTTTTTCAAATCTAGATGCCGAACCGCGATTGGCGTGCCTGTGATTGGTCGCCGATGCTGTTACCACGGAAGGTTGTCATACGTGCTGTTCGACCGTTCAACGCAAAAGGAGAGCGAACTGTGTGTAATTTGCAAAGGTAATTAGTTAACTACGCGTTTGATTTATAATCGGCACTCTTGAACGGCGAACATTATTAACAATCGTTCCGACACTAACATCCCCTTGCTTCCCTCTTTTATTTATTCTTTCGTGGACGTATTTTTATATTCTCAGGGACTGATCAATTCTCCCGTTGTAAACAGAAAATTTACAATTTCAAAATTGAATCTGGGTAATGGAACATTCTGAACTTTTTTAGATATACTAATCTCTTTTTTCAAAAATAGGACAGAACGAACGCTGTTTTCCGTAAAGCTATGACCTGGGCTTGCATGTTGTATATTGAATTTCGAACGGACGCAGCTAACCTAGCAGAGTGAAGTGCGCCGATAATGTAAGTACTTCAAATTCAAGTAGTACAACATTTTAACATTCTTTTTTACAAAACGTAATCGTGTAAAAAAGTTTATTAATTTTCAATGTATACTTGAAATTTGAATAATTGAGAAAAGAATGATTTTAAACAGCAAGGTAGGCAAAGTTTTAATATCATGGTTACTAGTGTGTACTTTTAGGCACGCAATTTGAATTTGAAAAGCGTCGATCTAGATCCACTGAGCAACTGTTTAAAAATTACAAGATCGAATTTGTTTAGATCTTGTGCAATACTGTTATTAAATATTCTTTATGCAAGTGTCTCTATACTTTGAACAAATATCAACTGCTTTATGAAAATAAGCAAACCTAAATTATCTATTGCATTATTATCATAGGACGTTCTTAAACAATTAAATCTACAAATCCTTCTACAAATTATATTAGCCATAGAAATGATTGAAAAGAAATTAGCATAGACTCAGCAAGATAGGTTAAGCGACAACACCAACAGTGCTGTGTACATTTGCGCGCGCGATTTGAATTTGAAAAGCGTCGATCTAGATCTATTGAGCAACTGTTTAAAAATGACAAGATCGAATTTGTTTAAATCTTGTGCAATACTATTATTAAATATTCTCTATGCAATTGTCTCTATACTTTGAACAAATATCAACTGCTTTATGAAAATAAGCAAACCTAAATTATTTGTTCTATTATTATCATGAAACGTTCTTTAACAATTAAATTTACCAATCCTTCTACAAATTATGTTAGCCACAGAAATTATTGCAAAGAAATTAGCATAGAATCAGCAAGATAGGTTAAGCGACAACACCAACG
>CM052087.1:11948705-11970012 GCA_028453745.1 Agapostemon virescens
TTAACCCACAAACTGAGAATCGAATGTGTACACGGGATGTGTGTAAAATTCGTCCCAACGAAGAGACGAAATTTCGAACGGCGTCTATGTAAGAATTCGCGGAAGAACTTCGAGGAACAAAGGGTTGAAACGTAGCCGATGGTCCAGTGGTCGGAAGGGTTGAAATGGGAAAAGTGCGAGTCTCCGTCGCGGAGGGCTCGTTCCGGAGATCGATGGAACAAAACTTCGCAAATAAATCCGCGTTGAACGAAAATAATGAAAACAAGCCGGGAAATGGGACAAAGGGAACGTAGCGGAAGCGAACGGGGTGTCGAGAAGTGTCTGTCGAGATTCCCGTCGTTGTCTCCCCACGGTCCGTTTCTGCCTGCTCAGTATTTATAATTAAATTCCAACGGATTGTGTGCTTTGCCGAGCTAATAAGAAATATTATAACGCGGGATGGTCGAAGAAAAGGTATCCCCGGATTCCGAAAGGAGCTTCCGCCGATATCAGCGAAAACGTTTTTCGCAGTCGAGGCGCGGGGCTTAAGGAACGGGAAACAAAGAACGGCGAAGAAAAGGAGAAGCAGAAACAATCAATTGGAACTCGATTGGCGAACCTTCTTCGTCCCGGCCCCCGCAAACGGCGTGTCAACCGAGGCTAGAACAAAAGATAGGAAAAGAACGGAAACGTCTGAAAACAATATAAAATAAGAACGTCTCTACGCTTCTCTCGGCGACGAGCTTCCCGCCGTTTATTTGCATGTTTCATCCTGTGGAAAAGGAGCGAACGAGCTGGGAGAATTGTGAAAATAATCAGGAAACGCGCGAACTCGGGCCGGATCGGGCCTGAATCTCGCGGGATTGCGAACTGCTTTTATGGATTCGATTAATTGCCCTCTACGCGGTTTTATTACGAAGGAACGAGAAGGGGAAGAGAACATGGCGAAAGTTGAGAAGGAAAATACGTTTTTGGCTTGAATTGGGCCCGATGTTGGGTTTCCGGGCCTACAAACGCGTTGCCAAACTTTGTCTTACAAATTAAGACGAAGCAAAAGAGGAAATGTTGTAATTGAGTTCGGAACGCGTTTTACAGCTCAAATGGAGATCTTGGGCCTGAGCAGGGTCCTTGGACCCACAAACGATTGTCGCGATCTCTATCAGTTACCATCCAACTGTTTCCAAACTTTATCCTACAAATTAAAAAGAATCAAAAGAGGAAATTGTGTAAATGAGTTAGGGATACGTTTTTCCAAGCAGGGATCTTGGGCACAGTAGGGCTCTTGGGCCCAGATAGGGCTCTTGGACCTACAAACGATTGTAGCGATCTCTATCAATTACCATCCACACGTTTCTAGTCTTTGTCCTACAAATTAAAAAGAATCAAAAGAGGAAATGTTGTAAATGAGTTAGAAACGCGTTTTGCAGCTCATATGGAGATCTTGGGCCCAACTAAGGTTCTTGGGCCCGCAAACAATTGTCGTGGCCTCTATTCATTATTATCCACGTGTTTCCAAATTTTATCCTACAAATTAAGGAGAATCAAAAGAGGAAATGGTAAAAATGAGTTAGGGTCGCGTTTTTTAATTGAACTAGGGACCTCGGGCCCAAGTAGAATTTTTGGGCCCGCGAACGGTTATCGTCGGTTCGATTAATTACGATCCACGCGTTCGATAGATCGTCGAGCTGCTCGTCGGCGGATTAGAGAGGGGACTGGGACCGAAGCTGGGCAAACGGGGAGTTATGGGACGCATGGGGCCCAAGGGGGAGCGAAACGGAGCAGGAATTCTGATGGTATCTTCGGCAGAGCCTGAGACCCAAGCCCTTCTCGGGCCCGAATTGCACCGAGTCCCAAAATGTTGGGTTCTTGCACGTAAAATGTCCGATCTTGCAGTTACCGTCTCATTAAGCTCTTTGATCGACCCATTAAACCATTTAAATATTTTAAATAATTTATTTAACAACAAAAAAAGTAAAAAAGTCAAAGTTGCATTATAAAGACAAATTTCGTGATCTCTCTATTTCCCGTAGCCGCCAATAACGTTCGATTCATCCGACGGATCTTTGCATAAATTGTTATTGAAAACTTTAATAAACATTGCTCGTATCTGTACGGCGTTCCCCCTTAGCGTCTCGGACCGTTGTGCCCGTTAACATCGCGTTTGCCATTACTTTTTGCGTTATTTTCTTGCTGCAAATGTTTATGCATTTCTTTTCCGTTTGTTTATCGGTAAAAGTGCGCGGGACGCGCAGCTATGTCGAACGTCGATCAACGAAGTCGATCGAGAAAATAAGTCGCGGCTGTTTCGAACGGTTCGAAAACATCGGACATTTTATATGCAACAATTTTACATAAACTAAATATTGTTTATCCGATTCCCGCTCTCGGCGAACGCAGAGGACCCCGTTGCTGCAGGCGAAGAAATAACAAGAAAAAGGGAAACAGCGGCGACCAATAAACTAAACAATAATTAAATAAACGTTTCGAACAAGTCGGAATACCGGTATCGGCGACGATCTTAAAATTAAAAGTCGAAAGTAATCGAAATGAGGAGAGTGCATAAGAAAAAATAAGATTTTATTCAAAATTTATTGCAATTCTTGCGAGTTGTTTCTTCTTTTTTGTTTTACGTCTTTTCGTGTTCGTTTTCCTTAAATGCTTCCTTTAAATGTGTATGTGTGTGTCAGTGTATATGTGTTTGTATGTATATATAAATTTGTATATATATATATTCTGTTTTGTTTTCGCTGTTCGTCACAGTACATCGAAGGCTGATTAAAGCGTCGAATTCATAAACGGGCTGGTGATCGAAACAGAGTAAAGGAACAAAATCAAAAAAAAAAAAAAAAATTGTAAAGAAACAGTAAACAGACAAAAATCCGAGGAAGAAGGGCGGTTTTGGGGCGAGGGGGGAAGGGACTCGGGTTAGGGAAAAACGGGTGTGTTCGGCGATTAGGTGAAAAAACGACGAGCCGCGAAGCATCTCGCGAATTGGTACAACAATCGCGGGAAAACAAAAGTATAGTGGTCGCTCGCGATTCGATAAAAAGGAAGTAAAAAAAACACAAAGAGGTCAGTCTTGGCTCAGTGATTCGCTGCTCTCGTGTATTATATTTCTAATATCGTAAAAACAAAAAAAAAAAAATAGATCGCCGTTCAACTCGTTTCTATATTTAGTTGTTGTTGTTGTTGTTGTTGTTGTTGTTGATCGTTCCCACGCTAATCGTCCGTTCGCTCTTATCCTTCTACAGTTACGATCGTGCGAGTTTCGTGTGTGTCTTGTGTGTATACATTACGTAATTGTAAGTCGTAAAATACAAAAAGAGAAAAAAAAAGAAAAAATAGGGATGAAGAAGAATCTATGTATACGTGTGTGTGTATATATATATAATATTTTATTATATATATATATATAAATAAAATATAAAAAAAAAAAAATAAAGAAAAGAGAACGCGAACTACGCGTGCGTTGAATACGCCCTAAGTACGCGCGGCGAAATCGAAAAATTTCGCGGGGATATCCGGGTGAACAAACAAGATGGCGGGAAGGGGCACGGGAGAAGGGGGTAGTAGGAAGGGGTTGAAAACGCACACGGACAAATATGGGGGATGAGCGAAGATAACGGAAATAAAACGAAGCGAGACGTCGTTTCGTCTCGTCGAGAGGGCGAACACGCGAGACGGTAACGGCTGGACGAGGAAGAACGCGACTTCCGGTTCCGGTATAGTGCTCGCCCGCGCGCATGTTCGCCCCCCAGGAGACTCGCATGGTTTTCAACGCACCGCGGCACGATCCTAAGTGTACGCGCATCCGTAATGTATTGCACCTGCATCAGCGTTCGCGAAACAATTTTTCCCTTCTCTCTCTCTCTCTCTCTCTCTCTTTTTCTCTCTCTTTCCCTTTCCCTTTTAAAGCTAAATTTTGAAAGCGAGTTCTCTCTCGCGGGTGTGGGAAGGTCTGGTACAAGCGTGGGCGGAGCTAAGCGGCCCCTGGGACCGCCCCGAGGGCGATGCTTCGAAGCAATTGATTTCCGGGGAAGAGAAGACAGGTAGTTTACTCCGTTCTTGCTCTTTTCCTTATTTCCGGCAGGCATGTTCGACCGATGGCCCTCGGGGCCACTTCGACGAACCTGTGGCCCCGAGCCGGGGACTAGACTGCAGATTTTTAGGCAGATTGCGTAGGTTCGTTTGTAATTTTGAGAGGCTGAGATCAATGTTAACAGCGTCTTTAAACAGTTTTAATATTTCTGCCGTTGAATACATAAAATACGCAGTCTATCGATAACGCCGCCCTCTGATTGGTCCCGCGCTCGCGGGCGTGGTCAAAGAGTGCGCTGGAAACGCCCTAGTGGGTCGTCCCAGGTATCTCAACGTCTTCGGACTTGGCTCCGCGCGTTCTTTGCGAGCCGTCGGTTGCAAAAGCGTCTAAGTAAAAGCAGCGATTCTCTAAACGAAAAGATCGACGTTGAATCATGCGACAACGTAAATCTTTTTAACAACAAATCGATCAACCAATTCAGAAAATTGCCTAATAAAATCAACCAGCGTACATTGTCGCACAACGCGCACCACGTTTTCGCATCGAACGGACCGAAGTAGAACACGCCTGCCATCCGGTACCCGAAGTGGGCGTGGTCTAGCGGTTCCTCGTCGTCCCAGAGGGCAGTCTCCGCCCACGTCTGTCCTCTACGCTCCCCGAACGAGAAACCAGCCGCTGGATCGTCGCACGAATCAACAATAAAACGAAAGAGAACAGCATCGCGAACGGTTTCTCGTTCTCCGGCGACAAACGAAACGAATAAGGGGGCGGAGGGAAAAGGGGCTCGTAGAACGCGAACACGAAACAGAAGAAACGTAACCAGAGAGTAATCAAGGGGCACAAAATCCAGAAAGAGAGAGACCAATCTGGGTCGCGTCATCCGGTCGCGAGGCTTGTCAAGCCCTGAGTCTTGTCGTCGGGTTTGGGGGAATGGAGGGGGTAGATGGGGAGGGGCGAAGAGGAGAGAACGAGGCTAGCGAAGAAAGAAAAGGGGCGGGGTCGGTGGGGCTGGGGGCGGGGCGGGGCGGGGGAACAATAATTTACATAAAATCGTTAGGACAATATAATAAAGACCTTAAACCTAATCTATGATTGAGCATTCGGTGGACGACACGGATGACGCGGCCCGCGCCGCGACTCTCTACGTCTGAAAGCACACAACCGAGTAGATTCCATGATGGGGGAAACGTGATAAAAATTACAAAATTACAAAATTACAAAATAATAATAATAATAATAATAGTAATAATAATAATAGTAATAATAATAATAATAATAATAATAATAATAAAACAAACTCGGAGAAACACAAGGTCGCCTCGCAATAAAAACGGGTGTTCCTCCTCGTTCAGTTTACGTATACAAAACGCACAAGGTGGGCGAGTTCCGTCGCCGAGAAACGATCGATCGATCTTATCAATCAATCGAGCACACGCACGCACCCACACACGTTCACTCACGCACAGATACACACCAGGGGGACACGTCCGCTTTCCCTCTCGATCGAGCGGTGCAACAAACGATAAATAGAAAAAAAAAAGAAGGATCGAGGAAAGAGAAAAATAAAATATATATATAATATATATATAGAGATGTAATACAATCTAAATAGAATATGTATGTATACGATAATAGTAATAACAATCATAATGAATAATATATAATCAATGAATTACATATATAATCAATAAATTACATGTAATCATAGAATTATAAATGATTGTTATTATTGTTATTATTATTATTATATACGTATAATAAATGCATCGGTAGTTCGTTGAACAAGAAAGAACAGTCGGTTTAACAAGTTGGCCAACAACGGAGGCCGAACGACGTCGGACAATCGCGAAATAGTTATTCGATCGACGTTGCTGAACGCACGGTGGCTGTCCGTCTCTCCTTTTTCGCGATATTTTTATTTCCTGTCTCCGTTCCCTTTTTTCTCTCTCTCTCTCTCTCTCTCTCTCTCTCTCTCTCTTTATCTCCGTCCCTTTTGTTTGCAACCGTGTCTTCTTCAACCCACCCGCCATCTCTCTACGCGTCCTCGACCATCGATCGCGAGAACCCCGTTCGTCTCGATCCCGATAAATCGGTTCGAGAAAGTTGAACGACCGTCGACCACGGGCCGCGAGACGATCCGCGCGTCAGCTTAAATGTTAATCGTTAATCTCTATCTCTCTTTCTTTTTCTTTTTCTCTCGCTCTATCTCTTCGCCAATCCCGCTCTGCTGTCTCTTTCGCCGCGCTGTACACTATTGCGATAGAAAAGTCGCTTCTTATAAATAAAACGTATGACAACATCGTATACTTCTGACGCGGATCAGCCGGATCGTCCCTCGACTCCTTCGCGATCTCCGCGATCCTTCACCCCCTTCGTTCCGACACCCCGCCATTTTGTGCTCCTCGGATTCTAACCGTCGCGTGCTCCGCAATATTCATCCGTTGTTTGTATATAGAGTTGAATAAGATATTTATAGATGTTTGAATTTAATTGAATTTAATCGTGGAATTTACTGGAGAATCGGTTGAGAGAATTGCAGATTTGAAACCGATCGCCGGAAAATGGCACCGGACATTGATCTATCCATTTTACAATAGACCATATAATATTAAGAATAGCTAGCTTCATTGCTAAGCAATTATTGATAATTGTTAATATCTGGGATTCTTTAATTGGAAGAAATAAGCAGTGCTCTTGGAGAACTTGAATTTCAGACGCGATCATCTTCAACCCTTAGCGCTCCAATGGCGTCGCCGAAGCGCCATTAAAAATTGCCATACTATTACTCAAAATAATTCTAGATCACTGCGTTTATATTTAACGCTAGAACTACCGAACACTAGCCTAGCACACGTTTGTTTATAATAACGACAAAGTTACAATTATTCAAGTTTCGCCCTTAATGTCAATGCGTTCTTTAATTGAAAAACTTCTTTCAACACTTTAACTGCCAAGCAAACCAACTCAAATGTTTCATAAAATCAAAATATATTATTTAATAAAGTAAAAATTGAAAGTTTAAAATGTACGATTTAAAAGTCCTTCAACCTTTTTATATTTAAACGTGGATAAATAATTTCGTCATCCATGTATGAGTGACATGGCAGTGGAATTGTTAACAAGCTTTCGTGGGAACATTCTTAAAACTACGATAACTGTGAACAGAAAAGTCAGTAACGATCAGTAACGAAATAACAGTAAAAATCAATGACGAAAGTCAGCAACAACCTTCGACCAGTCCGGTAATCCTGGCGTTGAGAAATCGGTCAAAACTTGAATCTCACAGAGACAAGCAATAAGTGCAAAGGGTTAAGACAAGATATTGAGCGGAAATCTTTTGGACATTTTCTGCTGGTAAATGCAAGCAATGATAATAAACTTGACACACGCGAAGGGAATTACACCCTCCACAACGAAACAATTCTAATTCAAAATTGCCAGAAGTGCAAGGAGTTAAAACAAGACGTCGAACGAACATTTTTCGTACATTTTCTGTTAAATTTTCTGTTAGCAAATAAAAGCAATAATAATAAGCTTGAAACGCCCAAAGGGAAATGCACCCCGAACAAAGGAAAAATTCTAGTTAAAAAAATGTATCGACTGAGGAATTAAAATTGCCAGGAGTGCAAAGGGTTCAAATAAGACGTCGAACGGATATTTTTCGTACATTTGCTGCTGTCATTTTTGCTAGCAAATACAAGCACCGATAATAAACTTGAAACGTGCAAAGGGGAATGCACCCCGAACAACGGAAAAATTCTAGTTAAAAAAATGTATCGACCGAGGAATTAAAATTGCCAGGAGTGCAAAGGGTTAAAACAAGATGTCGAACGGACATTTTTCGTAGATTTTCTGCTAGCGTCTCTACTAGCAAATACAAGCACCAATAATAAGCTTGACAGGCGCAAAGGAAAATGCACCACGCACAACAGAAAAATTCTAGTTAAAAAAATGTATCGACTGAGGAATTAAAATTGCCAGGAGTGCAAGGGGTTAAAATAAGATGTCGAACGGACATTTTTCGTACATTTGCTGCTGTCATTTTTGCTAGCAAACACAAGCAACGATAATAAACTTGAAACGTGCAAAGGGGAATGCACCCCGCACAACAGAAAAATTCTAGTTAAAAAAATGTATCGACCGCGAAATTAAAATTGCCAGGAGTGCAAAGGGTTAAAACAAGACGTCGAACGGACATCTTTCGTACATTTCTAGCGTTTCCGCAGAGCGTACGATCGACGATTAAAAAGTTCGCTATGGAAACGCGATAACGCGAATGAAACAGCTGATGCGGCCACAATTGTCGGACACAAACGGATGAATATCGATCGGGGATCATTTTCGAGGAGCGCGCGAGGGTTGATTCGTGAAATGGGGCTTTCGACGGCGTTTTCGCGCGTTCTCTTTCGGATTCGCGGACACCTCCGCATGATTTTCGCCAGCGAATCGATATCACAGTTCGCCTGCCTGGTTTTTCCCAGTTTTTTTTATATATATTTCTCTCTCTCTCTTTCTCTCTCTGTCTCTGTTTCGTTTCATGCGTGCGTCCCGTCGATCGAAATGGCACCACAGAAGGCTCTGACGTCGTCCGACCACCCGAAACCAGTTTTCGCGGCAGTTCGCAACGAGTTCTCTACACACACGGAACACAAACAGTTAAAAAATATGTGTACATATACATATATATGTACATCCATATACATACACGTGTATATATGCAAAACGCGCGTCGTTTTCGTAGTTCGGGCGAAATCAGCTGACTCGTCACTGTCTCTTTCGCGAATCGTTCGCGAAATCTACTCGATGTACGTACACAAGCTCGATTCGCGGATTAAAGTACACTCGTCACGCCGTTTAACGCTTTAACTGGTAAATGCGACGATCTGGAAAATTTTAGAAATCCGTAGATTCGTAAAACTGTTTTACGATGAACCTGTCGCAGGGGGATGAACGACGAACTTTCCACAGTTTTGATTTTGCAATTGTCGAAGTTGCGAAATTGCCTTCGTAGAAATTGAATCCATTCTTTGCTCAGTCGTGTATTTTAAGAAGAGTCGTAAGGCATTTAAATAAATCGAATGTTGTCATTTTTAGAAGGCCACAGTCTCCGGTCGATTTTGTAGCTCGACAAGTTGACTGCCATGATTGTTACCTGTTTAATTCACTGACGCGATCACCGTTGTTAATGACAATTGTTTACTCACTGGGTAATGAACTTCTCAAGTTTATAGTCTGGCTAACCCTTTGCCCTCGAAGCAATTTTAATTCTCGTTCGAGAGAATTTTAATTCTAATTTTAGTTCGTGTCTTTTCGTGCATGCAAAATTTATCGCTATTATTTGCACGTGCGATAATTCAACTGCTTTCGATTTTTTAATTGCAAAAGTAGCAATGTGAAAATTGTTTAACCCCTTGCCATATTATGAGGAGCCACGCTTTCGTTGAACATGTTAAATAAAGTTTGTCAAATGTAAATGTTAAGAACTATAATTCATCCGTTTTGTGCAACTTTTGTGGACGAAGACGTTATAATAACTGGAGCCGAGAAGAAGATGGCGTGGCAAGGGGTTGAATTATGTTTCGGTAATTTTTAATGGCCCCTTGAAATTTGTGTTACAATTTTGCAATAATAGATTGTACGTAGTTTTTAAAATACTAAAAACATAAAGTTTAGAGGATTAATTTAAATTGAGGACTAAATTAAATTTAACTTGAAATTTAATGAAATAAATTAATTAAAATTTATTACTGTTAAATTCTTCGAGTGCTAAGGGTTAAGCTCTCACCTCGAACTACGATCTGGTTAATTTCTTAATAAATTGCTGAGCAGTGCAATTAATTTAACGATAATCGTTCTTAAACAACGCAATGGCGTCGGTCACCGGTGACCACAATGGTCCTGTAGGTTCCACGCTATATATTTAATTCCGAAAATGACACCGTTGCAGACATATGCACAAAATAGCGGTCAAAGCGTCAAACGGCACCGGCTAACACTCCTAAAACGCGTCCTAGCGATTTTGAAAAAGTAATTCCGCCTCGAAACCATCGCGAGGTGACTTTCACGACCACATATATGTGTGTCCGATGTGTGTACGCGTAAATATATATATACATACATAAGAAAAGAAAGGAAGAAAGGTATAAACAATTCCTCGAAATCAAATCCGACATTCGCTCTCGGGGGGTTTCGTCGTTCGCAACTATAAATACAGCCTATCATAATCCATAGTATGCGCACGTATAGTATCACACGGCCGATTTCGTGACTGCGAGATTAAGAGTATAACAAGCATATAAGCAACTAGTAGTCGATTAACGTGTTAAAAAATAGAGTAAACAATTACCAAAAAAAAAAAAAAGAAAAAAAAGGTAATAATAATCAATAATCATGAAAGAACCGTAGTAGTCCGTTCTAACAAGAGAGGAGACAAAAATAAAGAAAAAGAAAACAGCTCCAAACAATGGCGGACGTGAAATAGTATCGTTTCGATGAAAGAAAGAAAAGTGAAAAAGAAAAGGAAACATACAACGATAGCATGAGAAACTCTGTAAAAAGAGAGAAGAAATTGGTAGGAAGAACTAATCACTGCACCGTACGCGGATAAAAAATCTCTCTTTCTCTCTCTGTCTCTTTCACGGAGAAACTTAGAAACAATAGATATAATAACTGTGACAATAATAGCAATAATAGTAGTAACTAGAATATAATATAATATTAATAATAATAATAATAATAATAATATGTAAGATGATATATCGTTTGCGACGAGCTCGAACAATAAACAATGATCCGTATCTACAGAGGTTCTTTACAACAAAGCGCGATCGCGCGCGTGTTCCCTTTCTCCTCGCTTTCCCGTCGAACGAAAAGCGGGGGACCGTTCGAACAATCGGCGACAATAAAAATTCCGCGACCGGCTCGACAAAAGAGAAACTAGGCGGTTCCAATTACGCGTTTGATCTCCTCCAGAAAATTGTTTCGGCCCGATACGTTGTAAAAATTAACTTTCGAGTCCAGGGGCGGGGAATAATTGCGTCGCCCGGGGCGCTCGAGGAGCGTTTCAGTTTCGAATTGGATCTGCGAACGGCGCCGAAAGACCGGGGGACACCGTTCGCTAAACGGCCGTTCCGCAATTCCGCGGCGATTCGTAAGAATCGCGAACATCTGTTCGAGTTTCGTTGGTTCGATTTAAATCGAGGGTAGTAAGGTCCGAAGTTCCGTTAGGGTCGCGAGAGATCGTAGGGGGTGTCTAGAAAATTTGTGTACCGATCGAAGAGTCTGAAAGGATTCCTTGAATAATTTGCAACAACTTTTTCCTTTGCGGAAATGTTCTCCGAGGCTTCGTTTAAGAGTTATCGAGGAAAAAGTCGAGGACCAATCGAGCTACTGTTGGGCGTGGCTGTGTGAGGCGTTGCTATTGGTTGCGTCGGAAGATGGCCGCCCTAGCGCGACCTGATTGGCCCCTCAGTTTCGTTGGGAACTCTTGAACGGGGCTGCGGAGAGCGTTTTCGCAAAGGGAAAAGTTGCTCGAAATCGCTTCAGGAATCGCTCTTTTGAAAAATCAATTGTAACTATTGCTTTTTTAAAATTGTGAGAGTACTAGATAGAGGAGGCACGTAATATTAACCCTTTGCACTCCGATGGTGTCGCCGAGGGACACTAGAAATTGTAATATTATTTAAAACAGCTTTGACATCACTATGTTTGCATTTAAGAAGTGGGTGAAAATTGCAATGCTGCGGGTACGAGTAATAATACTAAACTTACGGATGAAAGGGGACGAATCATGCGTAGTGGAGCTATTTTAAATCAAAAGTGTGTCGATTTTAGAAATGCTGCGGGTACAAATAATGAAAGAACGCAGTAGAGCTAATTCTAAACGAAAAGTGTCCCAATTTTGGAATTAAAATTGCTTGGAGTGCTAAGGGTTAAGAAATCCTCGAAGTCGACTTTCTCGAAGATAAATTGCCAAAGGAAGAAAATTGATTGCAAAACCCGTCTCCATTGAACGAATAAATATGTTGTTGCAAAATCTTTTTCCTTGTATTATTTTACATTATTTTTTAAAAATGTTTGAAAAATCGTCCCTAAGGCGAAGCTGATTCAGTTTGATTAAAACCGGAATATTTTCGGCGATCCGCGAGTGCGATTCCTCGCAGAATCCAATTACGCTCGCCGATGCTCGCGGACGAACAATGAATCTCGCGAGCAAAGAAACGCGCGGCACGGTTAAAGAAAAAGAAGCGTCGTTTCGGTCTCGCCGAAATTAAAAATTCCCCGCGTACCTGTTCAGGTGCGCGTCGCCGGAAACTGGATCTCTCCGCGACGGAATCCCCGCGAAACTCTACGCGAATCGTATACGGTGCTCGAACTATTGCCGATTAGGGGATCGGGAAGAGGATCGTCTCGCGGGGAAGCACGTATTTCGAATGATTGTCTCTGGAACGATTGTTGGTCGGCAACTGATCGTCGTTTCCAAGGCGGTTAGGCTAATCGGAGAACCGTTGTTCTTCGGCGAGCATGATTATCATGTTTGACGCTCCTTTCGCAAATCGAGTCAACGGTTGAAATATCGTTATAAGGACAGTTTATTAATTTTTATAAGGTAACCTGCTGCTCTAACTAAATTTTTGCGAAACGATTTATTGTTCGAAAAAGTATGATTATCATTTTTGCAACCTGCTTTCGTCGATGGACACGCGAAAATGGCAACGCGATGGTAATTATTGTTGCAACCGTAGTTTGACGCTTCTTTCGCAAATAGAGTGGTTGAAATATTACAATAATGATTTATTCATTTTTATAAAATTACCTGCTGTTGCAATAAAATTTTTGCGAAACGATTTATTGTTCCAAAAAGTATGATTATCATTTTTGCGACCTGCTTTCGTCGAAAGACACGAGAAAATGGCAACGCGACCGTAGTTTGACGCTCCTTTCGCAAATAGAGTCAACGGTTGAAATATTATTACAATAATGATTTATTAATTTGTATAAAGTAACCTGCTGCTCTAACCAAATTTTTGCTAAACGATTTATTGTTCCGACGAGTATGATGATCATTTCTGCGACCTGCTTTCGTCGATGGAAACGCGAAAATGGCAACACGACGGTAATTATTGCGACCGTAGTTTGACGCTCCTTTCCCAAATACATTGATTGAAATATCGTTACAATAATGATTTATTAATTTCTATAAAATAACCTGCTGCTCTAACCAAATTTTTGCTAAACGATTTATTGTTCCGACGAGTATGATTATCATTTTTGCGACCCGTTTTCGTTGATGGAAACGCGAAAATGGCAACACGACGGTAATTATTGTGACCCTAGTTTGACGCTCCATTCGCAAATAGAGTCAACAGGCGAAATATCGCTACAACAATGATTTATTAATTTTTATAAAGTGACCTGCAGCTGCAATCAAATTTTTGCGAAACAATTTGTCGTTCCAACGGGTGGATACCATGGTATGATTATCATTTTTGCGACCCGCGTTCGTCGATGGACGCGCGAAAATGGCAACGCGACGGTAATTATTGCGACCGTAGTTCGACGCTCGATTCGCGAATAAAGTCACCGGTCGAAATATCGTTGCAACAATGATTTATTAATTTTTGCAACTCAATTTGTTGTTCGAACAGGTATGATTACGATTTCTGGGACGCGCGTTCGTCGATGGACGGGCGAAAATGGAAACGCGACGGTAATTATCGTAGCGAGCGTAGCTAAGCGCTCGATTCGCGAAAAAGTTAATTGGCCGAGATGTCGCGTTGTTTATTAATTTTTATAAAATAACCTGCCGTTGGAACGGGTGCGATTATCATTTTTGCGACACGCGTTCGCCGACGGACACGCGACGGTAATTATCGTTGCGACCGTAGTTCGACGCTCGATTCGCAAATAGATTTAATTGGCGGAGGTATTATCTTGATCGTTAACGAGTTTATTCATTTTTATAAGAGAAATTTGTTGTTCGAACGATTATCATTTTTCGAATTCTAACGGGACGCTGATTATTGCTGTGAATTTCATGACGGACGTTCGACTCGTTAATCGAGTTAACGGTCGACGACGTTATTGCGATATTGATGATCGATCGATTTCTATAAAGTTGTCCGGGGGATGCTTC
Organism: Agapostemon virescens; assembly: GCA_028453745.1. NCBI lineage: Eukaryota > Metazoa > Arthropoda > Insecta > Hymenoptera > Halictidae > Agapostemon > Agapostemon virescens. Next base: position 11,962,859 of record CM052087.1, read on the forward strand.
ATTGTCAACGAGATTAGGGGAGTCACCGACGAAACAATACGTTTCTGAAACGTTCGAGTGCCGTGGGCTCTTGCAAAATTGGTTTCTTTGCAAAATGAGCGAACAAGAATTTCTTTCTGAATCCATTATGATTTCTACCCGATTTTTATAATAATGCGCACTCGAAGTATATTAACCCTTTGCACTCGAAGCTGATTTAACTGGAATACCAAAGCATTTCTTCCGACTTAGGATATCCGCATTCGACATGAATTATCCTTTACCGTTACTGGTCCTTACAACCGTTAAATATTTATCAATTCCTTAAATATAACAGCAGCGATGTTAAAATTGTTTTAAACAATAGCGTGCCAATTTTTCGCGGCGCCTCGAAGTCGTCACTCGAGTGCATTAACCCTTTGCACTCGAATGGTAACTCTGCAGCACCAGTAAAAAGTGTCATACCGTATTCAAAACAGTTATACTATTAAATTCGTCGGTAAATTGTTGAAAATTGTTGAAAATTCTATAAATTGTTGAAAATTGAATTATTCTATGAGGAAGCATGTTTAATATCAGCTGCACAGCGTAAAAAGGTTTGCACAGAATAAAAATGGTCGTGGTTAAAAGAAACCTTTTAATTTTAGAATTAAAATTGCTTCGAGTGCAAAGGGTTAAAATGTTTGTCAAGATTTGTCAACATTTCTACGGTTTCAATAATCGTAAAGGAACAATAAAATCCGCCATTTTGACGGACGCGGTAGTGAGATCGTACAGTTAGAAAGTTCGTTAAATTTTTAGGGCAAAATTGAATTAATCGTTTGGCGAACTGCATCGTAAAAGATGATTTCATATAATCATCGTCAAAATCTGTCTGCTACTCTTTCAGTGGCTCACCGGAAGCTCTGCACCCCGTAACAGCGTGTTGTCCCTTAAATCCCCTTTAGCGTCGCCTTCCATCCTCGCCACGGCACAGCAAACACAAATCCACTGCTCGACAAGGTTCGACACAAAACATCTTCCACTGCTCGATAACGTTCCCCTTGACCAACGCGACGTTAACGAGGGAAAATAACACGATCGACGATCGCGTTCCAGTATTACCGAATAACCGAATACCTTTTATTATCGAATAATATGAAAAACAGGACGATACAGCGAATTTTATCCGCGATGTCTCCGACCAGCGAGACGTTCCGGAGCAGTGGAGGCCATTTGCTCGCGCCGCGATTGGCCAACGACTCGTCCCCCACCTCTTCGTCGCCCGTACTCGCAAAATGGCGGGGACGAAGACGAGACGCAACGGGGTCGAAACGTTTACTTCGAACGGTAGTCGTTCGCGCGGCAAAGAAAGAAGAAAAGGAACGGAAAAGAAAAATATAAAACGTCGACGAACGAATATCGGGCGACGATCACATCGTCGTTTTTCGGTCGTTCTCGCGGTTTCCGGCGCACCTGCACGTCTTCCACCTTGTTCCCCGCCCTCTTTTCCTCCTTTATATTGATTTTTTTTTTCGTTCGCGGCGCGGTCCCGCGAACGCGATATGAGTAAAATCTCTGATTAATTAAATAATGAGTCGATTAACGTGACGCTTGACGACACGATCACCCCCCCTGGCTTTTTTATTTTTCGATCCCCCACCCCTGTGTTACCCCTTCATATTTTCTTATTTCCCCCTCCCCTTACCCAGACCACCCCACCCCTACTCCCTTCGGTTTCGTCGTATTTTTTCATCTTTTCATACTCTTCTTTCCTTTTTCTCTCTTTCTCGTCCCCGATATCTGTCAGCCTTCTTCCTCGCTCGCCTACTACTCCCCTCCCCGCGCGCATCCTCCCTTTCGTACTGTATCAGAGTATCGATAATTGCAGTTCTGAATATAATTATTAATTAATATACCTTCCTAAAATACGGTCAAATCACTGCCGCGAGCAGCAATTCCGAGGCACTACGAACAGGCCACAGAGAATATGGCCGCACAATTATTTCATCTTCAGATCATCTCTGTGTGTCTAATCATACGATAAAAGACTAACTGTAGAACGCCTAATATACGTATAATCGTAATTATCAATATGTATACATATATATAATAATTGTCTGTATACATATATATACACGCACGCGTACACACGCGCACGTACACACACACACACACATATATATATATATATATATATATATTTATGCCTAAGTACGTATGTGCATTTATACTCGTACGTTTGTACATGTGCATATATGTGCTCATACGTTTGTACATGTGCATATATGTGCTCATACGTTTGTACATACATATATATATATACGTATGTTCGTGCATGTGCATATATATACCCGTATGCTTATACATGTGCATGTATATATATATATGTTTGTACATGTGCAGATATATGTACATATGTTCGTACATATGCATATGTTTATCCATGTGCATAAATATGCACATATGCTTGTACATATGCATATACATATATATATACTCATATGTTTATACATGTGCTTATACATATATGTACACGTATCTTTACATATATGCACATACGTAATTAGATACACATCCATGTACATATGTAATTGCATATACATGTATAAATATATGTATATGTGCATACATATAGAATTTACATGAGCGTATACGTCGGTATATATGTATATATAGATATGTGCGTGCGAGAGTGTCCGTGTGCGTTTGTATATATACATATACATATATTTTATGCATCTCGTCTATAGGTATAGATCATCAATAGTATTATATATATATACATAACATATACATATATATACATTATACGTAATCTGTCTACACGTACGTACAATGTATATATACACACATATACATACATATATTTATAATGTACAATAATTAGAGAGATCACACGTCTTAATATAGAAATTTAAAAGACTATTCTCTAGTACGTTGAAATTTCCTCGTATCATTTCCTCCTCGTTCCACGTCTCGTTTAAGTATTGCCACGAAATATATAATCCTCCCTCCGTCCCCTCCTTCTTTCCCCCCTCCCAACCCACCCACCCACGCGAAAAAACCCCTTTTTTCCCCTCCCCTCTCCCGCCGAATCGTTCGCTCGCGATGATAATGTTCAATTATAATTATTACTCGTTATTATTAAAGTTCCGAACGAGAGCGGACTTCGAAAAACGAGGGTCCTCCGATTAAAAGTCTTCGTATCTCCTCCGGCGCGAGCGTGCGCGCGTGTTCGTCGCGTTATCTCCGCACCGTCCCACTCGCGCGCGTCTTCCGCTCAACCCCCTTTTGCGTCGCTCGCAGCCATCTTCTTTTTTTCTCACCCCCCCCTACCCAATATCCCCATATAACTCCGCGTCCGTTCGTCTCAGTTCCATTGAGCTACTATCTATCGACTATAACCCTACGTGTTTAAACCGCTATACTCTCTCTATACGGTGTCTCAGCCTTCTTCCACGTTCCCTCCTTCGTTTTTTCTTATTTTTCCCTCATCCTCGTGCGTCGTTCATGTGTTTTATCTCCCTTTCTCATTCTCACATTCTCTCTTTCACACTCTCTCTCTCACTTTCGCTCTTTTTCTTTCTCTCTCTCTCTCTCTCTCTCTCGTCTACTCGCTCACACCTTATTTATTTATATATTTATATTTATATTTATATATATATATATATATTTATAGCATTTACGTATCAGCACCAATCTGATTTTAAAACCGATTCAAAATATCATCATTATAGTTAATAGAATAATATATATATAACCTGTCGTATAAATATACATTCAAATATTACTATAGTATACAAGAGTCGTAACCCCTCCTCCCTCCGTATCGGCGTCGTCGTCGACTTGTCGTACAGAAAAGCTATGGCTCAGCACGCTGGCGGCCCTCGGCCTCGTAAATCCCCTACCTAATCTCTCTCCTCTCTCTCTCTCTCTCTCTCTCTCTCTCTCTCTCTCTCTCTCTCTCTGGTTCTTCTCTCCACATCGTCCTCCTACCCGCTTTTTTTCCCTTCATTTTTCTACCCCCGTACCGCGTCCCACTCGCCTCCACCCTTTTTTCTCGTCTCCTCGTCCTCCGCTTCTTCTCGTTCTTCTTTTTCTCCACTCTTTCTCGCTCTCTCTCCTCTCTCTCTCTCTCTTACTCTCTCTCCCCCCACTCTCTCTCTCACTCTCTCGTATCCTTCAGCGATCCTGCCCACTCGCGATTCTTCCCTCTCCGTTTTCCAAACCCTGTGCACTCGCTTCTTTCACACGCGCTCAAACACGCTCAAACACACTCTGACTCTCTCTCATTCTCTCTCTCTCTCTTTCCTTTTCTCTCTCTCTCTCAGGCACTCAGACACACGCTCTCTCGATTCGTCTCTCTTTCATTCTCGGGCCGTTCTTTTCCACGGCGTCTCCGCTTTTTTGTTTCATTTGTTTGTTTGTTTGTCCGCCGGAGCGAACGGCTTTACATATTTACAGGCATTCTTCTCGTGGTCGTGTGTTCACCTCCCATCTCGAGGTATCTCTCTGCGATCGTCTTCTTCCTTTTCTATGTCTTCTTCTTCGACTCCTCTCTATCGTCTTCCTCTTTCGGTCTTCGTTACCTTCACCCTTCTCTCTCTCTCTCTCTCTCTCTCTCTCTCTCTCTCTCTCTCCCACTTTCTTTCTATGTCTGTCTTTCTTTTTTGCTCTCGCGGTTTCTTTAAACATAGGCAAGTTAAATATCGTATCACAATCGTTTTCTTTTTGCTCGCTCTTCCCCTCCATCTCGGACTCTTCCCCTCTCCCGCTCGCTCGATCGAACCTATACGACCCGTGCGAATTAGTCCCGAACGGGCCCGGACCGGTGCGAACATTCAACGACACCCTCGGACGGCCTGCCTGCCCGGAACCGCAGAAACTTTCTCTCTCTTTCTCTCTCTTTCCTTCGTTCTTTCACTCACTCTAGCTCTCTTTCTCTTTCGAACAGCGGCAGACTCCTCCGACGCGATCAAATAATTGTTTAAACAAACTGGTACGTATGGTACGTAGGGCTTTTCTTACGTTATGCGGTCTCCAGCTTGTGCAATTCGGTTATGCCCGAAGGTCTGCGTAGAATTGCATGAAATTGCAGAAAATTGTTCCTGTTAACCCTTTGTCTAGTAGAGTCCAACAAATATCGTGCTTTTCTTTCTAGACAATATCAAATGTTGCAATAGTCAACATTTAAACTCGTAGGCACGATGCGTTACATTATAGTTTGCTTCAGCACAGTCAATTGTATTATTAATGATTAAAGTAAATTGTTAAAGTTGAAGTACGCGCATCGTATCTTTAAGACAATTTATAATATAGTTATCGGACACTTTATTTCAAAATTGTTAAAGTTAAAGCATCGTATCTTCAAGAAAAATTATAATTTAATTATCAAACACTTTCTTCCAAAATTGTTGAAGTATATGCATTGTATCTTCAACAAAAGTTATAAGTTAGTTATCAAATACTGCATTCTAAAATTATTAAAGTATATGCACTGTATCTTCAAGAAAAATTATAATCTAGTTATCAGAATCTTCATTCTAAATTATTAAAGTATATGCACTGTATCTTCGAGAAAAATTATAATCTAGTTACCAGAAACTTCGTTCTAAATTATTAAAGTATATGCATTGTACCTTTATGAAAAATTATAATTTAATTATCAGACACTTTATTTCAAAATTGTTGAAGTATATGCATTGTATCTCCAACAAAAATTCTGATTTAGTAGTCAGAAACTTCGTTCAAAAATTGTTAAAGTATATGCATTGTATCTTCAAGAAAAATTATAATCTAGTTATCAGAATCTTCATTCTAAATTATTAAAGTATATGCATTGTACCTTTATGAAAAATTATAATTTAATTATCAGACACTTTATTTTAAAATTGTTGAAGTATATGCATTGTATCTTCAACAAAAATTATAATCTAGTTACCAGAATCTTCATTCTAAATTATTAAAGTACATGCATTGTACCTTTATGAAAAATTATAATTTAATTATCAGACACTTTATTTTAAAATTGTTGAAGTATATGCATTGTATCTCCAACAAAAATTCTGATTTAGTAGTCAGAAACTTTGTTCAAAAATTGTTAAAGTATGTGCATCGTATCTTCAACAAAAATTATAACCCAGTTTTCAGAATCTTCCTTTTAAAATTGTTCAAGTGTATGCATCGTATCGTCAATAAAAATGATTATAATTAAAGTATGCGCATCGTACCTTCAAGAAAGACAATTACAAAAAAGAGGGTCGATCATCGAGATAATCGTTTGATCGCGCGGCGGTCTGCCGCGGTCGCTTGTTCCTCGGAAATAAACGCGAAAAGGTACGGTCGCCGCACCTCCATTGTTATCTATTGTTATTGTATATATAAAAAATAGGTGTATGGGAGAATAGACGAGATTCTTCGTTGGTTGATACGCACCTGTCCGGCGCCGGTCCACAGCTCGACGGCCAATCCCGTCGGCCACGGTCAAGGACACACAAACACGCACGCACACGTACACACGCATACCTCTGGCCTGACCTCGTTCATGCGCCCACCTCGCTGGATCATGCTCTCGTTAATCGTTTCTATTGCGAGTACTGCCCGGACGAAATTCCGCCGGTCGCTCGATCCGAGGGTTTTCACTGCGAAACGAGTTTCGCTTCGCGATTATTCGCCTAAACCTGCAGGCTATACACGGTCTCACTATGCTTCGCTCGGGGGATGCTCCTTCGGATTTTTATGTTGCGGTTTGCTATCGTTGCTGGTCGTTGCTTCTGGAAATCGATTGCAGAAATTCTCGCGTGGTTGGTCAGTTTTAGATCGAGAAATCATCCTTTTTCCTTTCGGGGGAGAAATCATCCCTTGTAGCGGTTGCTGTCTTTTGGGGGTGAGTCTGATATTTCGGGGTTCTTAATAGGGGTAGTGCTCTTAATTGTGTTCGTAATGATTTGGTGTGTCTGGGTTATGTGCGATAAATGGATAATGGAGTTGAACGAGTTTATCGATTGTTGGACGATGTTTGAAGATCGGTTGACTTTCTACACAAAAATTAGCTGCTTTGTTTTAACCCTTTTTGGAGAAGTTTTGATTATTTTTTAGAGAGTTAAATCTTCAAACAATTTAATGATTTTTTAGACTGTAGATTGCAATTAATTTATAGTTTGTTTGAAGTAGTTTGAAGATCTGTTACTATT